>CAUYRT010034017.1:0-17577 GCA_963574885.1 Lepilemur ruficaudatus
AGAGTGAGTGCCATGGCATCAGCCTAGCTCACAGCAACCTCAAACTCCTGGGCTCAAGCAATCCTTCTGCCTTAGCCTCCCAAGCAGTTGGGACTATAGGCATGTGCCACCATGCCTGGCTAATTTTTTCTATATATGTATTTAGTTGGCCAATTAATTTGTTTCTATTTTTAGTAGAGACGGGGTCTCGCTCTTGCTCAGGCTGGTTTCGAACTCCTGACCTTGAGCAATCCGCCCACCTTGGCCTCCCAGAGTGCTAGGATTACAGGTGTGAGGCACTGCGCCCTGCCTGAAAAAATCATTTTTTAGCATGAGTATGTCCCATGCAATATTTGGGACATCCTTAACTAAAATAAAATTTGTTGTTTATCTGAAATTCAAATTTAAATGGGCACCCTGCATTTTATCTGGCAACCCTTTTCTGGAGGTGAACTCATTTGTGTTCCAGATCTTATTGGCTGTGCAAACCTGAGCTAATTACCTAAGAAGTCTGGGCTATGTTTTCCTAGCTTTGCCACTCTTTAACTGTGTTATCCAGGGAAGTGCTCAACATCTTTGGTACCTCCATTCTCTCATCTGTAAAATGGGGATATGATAGTGCCTGCCTCATAGAATAGTCATAAGAATACATGAGTTAAGACATGTAACACTCTTTGCCTAGTGCCTGGCACCCAGCAAATACCAACCATTCCTTCAATCTGCATCCTTTCAGCAAATATTAATTGAGGGACCCTTTTGGGCTAGGCATGCTGGAGAAACAGTGGTGACCCACACAGACAAAGCCTCTGAAATGAGAGCTTCCTCCTGCCATGGCCTCCCATCCCACCCTCAGCTTTAACGGTTATAGAAAATTAAACATTTCATGTCTTTAATTTGCTAACAGCAAGCATTTGTTTGAACACACCTACTTTTCCTTTACAAATGCCCACTTTTCCCTTCCTGTAGACCGTCATGACTATAAATCATCGCCTATGATTCCATGCTTAGAAAGAGCCAGAGCTACAGCCTACCATTGGAGGGTTTTACTGGGTTATTTATTGCGACAGAAAATGCAAATGTGTTGGAAGTAAACATAAGGGGAAAAGCTACTTCAGCAGCATGTGTGGAACGTAAATGCAGATGGAAATGGGGGTGTGGAGTGGCATTTATAGTAAGTAGAGCAGATACTCCACTTTGCTGAAAATATGAAACACCAGAAAATTCTCCTGACTTTTGATGTTACTGAAAGAAATGTAAGGTTGACCTGCTTCCTCTTCCAGGACTCAGGAATGACAATATATTTTGCGATAGTTGGTGCTATTCAATGTGAAAAGCTAATAAAATAGCAAATAAAAACCCAGAAAAGGAATGCCTGGGAGAACAGAGCTTTACTGGACTCATCAACCCTTCTCATCACCTGCACTGCAGAAAGATCCTCTCCCAGTGCTGCCAAATTTCCTTTTACTTGTCTGTTTCATACCAAAAAGATTTTTTCCAAGTGGTTAAAAATACATTTTCCTGGTCTCTGTGAATAACTTGCAAATAGAGTTAGGAAATAGGAAGCCCGAGCTCCCCAGATCCTTTCAAAGACAAAGAAGCATTGCCTTGTTCTGAGTAGCTGCGTTAGAGGGAAAAGGCTTGTTTCTACTCCTTCTGTTTCCTTCCACGTGGAGGGAGCTCCAGGAAAAGAAAACACCTGCACCAATCTGCAAGCCTCTCTCTATAGCCCTGGTGGGATGTCCTAATAGGACTGGTGAGCTAGGACCGAGAAACTGGGCCCACTAAAGCCAATCTCGCCCTCCCCCTCTGGCCCGCCTGTTCTCTGCTCCTCTGTACTGCAAATCTGTTATCAGTTTTGTCAAAATGTCTGCTTTGGGGGTCAGCGTTAGGAAACCCACTTGCCTGCGGATAATAAGTCGCAGTCTGCAAGCTTTGCCACACTTTAACTGTGCGACCTGCAGAAGCTCTCAACCTCTTTGTGCCTCCATCAGTAATGAAGGTGCTATTCTGGCAGTTTCCCTGTGTCTCAAGGGTTGCAATATTCAGACAGAGAACCAGGGCTTGTGCCAGGGCTACATCAAACCCCAGGAGGTGACAGATGACTCTGAGGTATCACAGATGGTCTTCAGAGCATCTTCTATCTTCCTCAGAGTCAGCCACAACCCACAAAACACAGGCTGGAAGACCTTATTGTCACAAAGAAATCTCAGCAGTGGTTAAGGAAATTAAGGTGATTGCATTCCTCTTTGACAGTCGATCTCAGTCTAGACTCTGCTGAAATGCCTTCAAGAAATCGCCCCTGATTTTTTAGCTAAATTGATCACTTCCCTCTTTTGATTTTAATACAGCTGTTTTACTCACCTGGGCACAAATCATGTGTGTAAATGGCCTCTCTCCGTTAAACAATGTGGGGGTGTGTGTGGGGCGTGGTGTGGTATGGTATATGTATGTGTTGGTTCTTATACTTTCTCAAATTAATGGATTCATTTGGCATCAACTTCATTCCTAATAAGCCAATGAAAATGGTGATGCATTAGTAATGCATTACTGCATAACAAACAACTCCAATATTCATCAGCTTAAACAGTAAACGCTTATTATCTCACATAGTTTCTATGGATCAAGAGTCCAAGAGTAGCTTAGTAGCAGCACAGGTTTCACAGGAGGTTGTCCTCACGACGTTGCCCAGGTCTGGGATCATCTGAAGGCTTGACTGGTGTCGAGAGAGCCACCTCCAAGACGGTTCACTCTCATGGTGCCGGGTGTTGGCAGGAGACTCAGTTCCTCCCACGTGGCCTCTCGCAGGCTGCTTGAGTGTCTTCACAACACGGCGGCCGGCCTCCGAGTAAGCCAGCCAAGACCTATTCTGGGAAATCACACACCAACACTTCTGCCGTTCTACTCCTTGGAAGGAAGTCACTAAGTACAGCTCACAGGGAATCAGGCTCCACTTCTTGAAGGCAGGAGCATCAAAGAATTTGCAAGCATATTTTAAAACCACCACAGGTAACATGACACAGAAAGATAGGAGCGGAGGCAGAAGAATGTTAAAATCTACTGAATTTATAATAGAAAGAATAAAATATATTCATGTTTGAAAATTTGGAGCTTCTTCCCCTCTGCCCAGGAAACTGATGCAGAGAAATGGGGAAGAGGGCCAGACCATGGAGTGGTCATAAAAGGGGGAGTTTCATCAAAGAGCGTAGAACAAGGACTGGGGGTGGCTGCTGGTTGTGGGTGGTGGGAGATCAAGAGGCTTGGGGGGGACTGGATTTCAGAAGCAGCATGTGGACGGTTGTGAACAGGCTTTGCTCTTCTTGCAGGGACACAGTACAGATCAGACTATTTGGTTTCGGGCTGTTTCATTAAGTGCTGCACTGTGGTGAGTGAGACTGGATCACGTGGATCAGATTATTTATTCAGGTTACATTCACGTTCTCTTAAGAATTTCCACCCCATGTAAAATGGCAAGAACGCACTATTTTTGAAGCTTCTTAAATGCTTTTGTATCTTTCTTAAGACTTTTGTATTCTCAGTACTAGCACAGCATGCTCACACAGTGGGTACTCAAAATTAGTGGAATGGACTCAAGTGAAAAAGTTAATTCAGATTTTCATGTGATTTGTGAGCCAAAATGCTGTGATCCAAAGGGACAGGAAAATGATGTAAACCTGAAATAAAAATATTTGGGGGTGGCAATGTGTCTAGAATCCTTAGATGGGTTAAGAGAAACAAATGCAAGAAACTAGGAGTAAATCACGGCAGGATGAGCAGGGTTAAGGGCGAGCCTCCAGAGTGCTACTTTCTCCCGAGGCCCCAGCCCTGCTTTCATACAGTCTGCAGCCCACACCACCCTTGAAAGCAAACGGGGAGATGGCAGAACTGCTGGGCTGGTGACACGACCTGGAATCTTTCAGCACAATCGGGGGCGCCGATCAGAGCTCTGCGTGCGTCACTTCTCGGGGCGATGGATGGTATGAGGTAAGGCACAGAGAACTGGACTTGTTTTCCCTTTGCCCCTAACAACTGTTTCATGGAAGATGAAGAGAACTTTCTCTCTTGGTTTTTGCAGACTCACTGGAGTAGACACCTGGAGGTGTGTGCAGGAGCATGCTTTTTGAGGCCTCCATACAGATTCCAGCAAGTGCTAAGAATTTTGAGGTAGCATTTCCATGTCTGTCGGCCTCTCTCCCTATGTTGCCTTGGTTTGCTGTCTGGCTGAAGGCAGGAGCAGGAAGAGCTCACAGTCAGCAAGACACTGCCTGGAGCTGAGGCCAGGAAGTAGAGTTTGTTCAAGGCCTTCAGTCTCAGCTCTGCTACCGATTTGTCGGGAAAAAATCATTTGTGCCAATTATACCCTGGTTAGTAAAGGGTTGTCCTGTCTGGGATGTAAGTACAGAAGCCAATTGCAAGGACAGGTGATCAATGAAGGTGACACATTACTTATGCCTCCAATTCTTCTCAGTTCTCAATTTGCTTTCTGAGAAACAGAGAAAATAAATGCACTTGCCTTGCTAATGGGTATGTGGTCAAGACTGGGCAATTTACACAGAGCACGTTAGTTCCAAGATGAAGTGCACTGAGATATTAGGATTAGTCTCTGCTTTAATGAGTTTCTAACTTGCAGGTTTGAAAAAATTTTGTTCTTTTCTGCACTTCTCCACAAACACAAAACAATGATTTCACGGTAAAACAACAAGGAAAACAAACAAAGTCCTTCTCCTCTCTGTAGTGGTCAAAAGGGTATTTCCCCTGGACTAAAATAATCTTTTCTCCCATGAGGTTATTTTCTGTATTCACAGGTCACATTCCACTGAATTGCACTGGGTCCAGGTAAATGGTTACTTACGGGTAGTGTCTGCTCTCATCAGCTGGGCATCCATTCTGTTTGGTTGGTGCCTGTGATGGATACACCTTAAGGTGACTACCCCCAGCCCCCTGAATCATATTCTCGTATAATCCCTTCCCCTTAAGGGCAGAACTTGTGACCTGCTGCAAACCAATAGGACAGGGCAAAGGTGATGGGACATCTGGTTATCCCTGCCAACCGTTTCATTCATTGCAGTCACACATTATTCTGTAATGCAGAATTTTACCTAGACCTTGTATTTTTCACTATAGCTTCAGGCATCTATGACTTTCCCTCTTAACTAGATTTTAAGTCTTATGAGAGCAAGAATTCTGTTCTTGAACATTTTAAAAAGACTCACAGCATATCAAAGTACTTGGCTCACGGTAAGCATATTTAATTTGAGTTTTTGACCCTTCGTTTGTCCAACGAGGTCAAATGAGTCTTAGATTAAGACACTCACAGCAAACACTGCACACCTACTGTGTGCCAGGTTAGACATGTAGAGAACAAGTCAAAAGTCCTGCCCTCCCGGAGTTCATGGTTCAACCAACCAATGGGGTCTTACAATTTCACCTCCTTCTTACCACGTAGAATCAGAAGACACCCAAAGATTCCTAGTTCTTTATAAAGCTATCAGGATTATAATTCCACAGATGAGGTAGAATTATAACTGTAAAGTTCTTCGGTGAGTTTTTAGGGACTTTTTAGTTTGCAGCAAGTAGAAGCAGTAAAAGACCCTGGTGGTGCCCATCTTCCACTCAAGCAGGAAGTGAGCCCAAAAATACCACTGTCCCTCAGTTGCCCAACCTGGTGTCCCTTCAAATCTATGACTCAAGTGGGCATATCTATATTCAAGCATTTTAAAAAGACTTTAAAAAGACCAGAGATCAAAGCTACAGGAGGCACAAAACACTTTTTATTCATAGGCTTACAGAATGTATCGAATTAAGAGGCATATCACTTGTTAACTCTATTTACCAAAAAGAGCTAAATATGCATACAGCCTAAAGTGCATCCATTGTAGTCTGCATACGGCAAAACTTGTTTCCATATACATGTAAACTATTCTTATTTTACCTAAGTTATGCATTTAAAACACATAAAAATGGTACCCAACGGCATACTGGCCTATTTTGTCACAATTCTTACACATTCCTGATAATCAAAGGGATTGATAGGGAAGCATAGTTTCCTTACTAGAAAAAAAGTAGATTTTGATACAAACAGTGGAATACAGTAAGGATAAGAGTGCCTTGGCTAGGTCTCAGTGGCTTTACAATATAATTCTTACTCAGCTAGCATTACAACTGGTTCTTTTCATTAATAATTGGGATGCTGTTCATTTGCCTGGTCATTCTACCTTCTGCTTGCCTGGCTGAGGCAAAGGAAATCAGTATCACTTTTTCTTTTCTTCCAGTTCATTTCTGCTTTCCCCAAAGAGTTTCCTCCAGAACCATCTGTCCTGCTTTTCTGCCCATTCCCTTTCCTTGCCCCCCCAAATCTGGACCATCTTTCTTGCTGCATCAGCAACTGGATTATTGTATTTCTCTCCAGGAAGCTGTTGAACAGAATCTTTGGCCACTGCCTAATTAAAGAACTTTCTTTCACAGCTGCAAATGAGGGGCTGATACCTCTGCAGAAGACTCGGGAAGCCGGTTAATGAGATTTTTCTTTCAGTGGCATGCAAAGAGATGCCCCTCCTGTGGACCCTTCATCTCTCTCTCATCATACCCCAGGCCGGAGAAATTTCCATCATGAGTGCTCCTGGCAGCCAGACCTCTGGCATCCCACACTGATTTCTTTCCTAAAAATACACAGCTTCTCACTCCATGGGGAAGAAAACTGCAACACTGCCATTTCCAGTGTGCTCCCTAAAGGCTGATGTCGGCCGGGAGCAATTCATCATCACTCGTGCATTCGGGTTTTTAATTTTTCCCTCACAGAACTCTTCTTGTTTATCTTCCAGACGTTGTGACATGAACCAGATGCGTCTCGACCTTAGCCTCCCTCCCGTAGCTCTGTGGGGGTTGGGGAGGGGGAAATCCTCTCTAGAAATCCTCTCTAGAATAACAGAAAACTATCTGAAATTTCTGGAAGACTTTCCAAAGTGGGGCCTTGTGTGTAGCGGCAGTTCCATAATGTTTGTTAAATGTTAAATGGACCAGTTGATTGAATGGTGTCTATTCAGCATGATTTTCCTTCTGGCTGTGTGTACTTTGTTGCACTTTTATTTTATCTCAAGGTGCTGCTATATTCAAAATCATGATAAAAATGAAAGTCTTTCTCTGGGAGCGTATAGCAGAGTATCATATAAAGAAAATACAATGCCTGCTGATCAAAAGGAAAGTTCTAGAATGGCCACTCCCTACTGGATAACCATGGGCAGGCAGTCCACTTAGATTTTGTGTCTATTTCCTTCTTTCTGAAATTAGAGAAATACCTGACTTCCAATAAACTGTAGAACTATTTATGAACAAATGAGATGACACCAATGTTCATTGAAAAAATACAAAGCTTTGCTGAAACGCGAGGTGGGCTTGTTATCCACTGCCCAAGAACACAGTGCTTTTCATATGTCAGGTTTGTTTTTTGAGTTTTGATAAGAGGCTGATTCCCAACCCTATGGACAAGGGGATAAGTCCTGGGGACAAGTCCTCCCTTTAAGGGAGAGCTGTAAGGAGGGGGTGGTCCAAGAGCCTAGACAAAGAGATCATAAAGGAGAAACAAGGTGAGCAGGTGCCCCCCATGGGAGGGGGGAGGGAGGAAGAAGCAAGAGCTGTACCCTCGGGCTGATCTCCACAGGGGACGGTCCCCACGTTTACCGGCCTTGGGCGTTCACTGTTGTTTAGCTGGTTTTGTGTTTTATGTTATTACTGGAAGAAAGCTTCTTGTAGAAATTGTTTAAAACTTCAGGGATTCTTGGGCTGAAGCAGTAAGATTAATGGAGCAAACTTCCACTACCTCGTGCCAAGAACATCTACGCTCCTTTAGCAAGTTGGCCAGAACAAATTTCTCCTCCCACAGCACAGGCACTCTGTAGATTGCAGGCTCTAGTCTTGCACAAAATCAAAAGAAGGAAGGGATGAAGGAAGGAAGGGACGAAGGAAGGAAAGAAGAGAGGCAGGGAGGGAGGGAGGGAGGGAGGCCTGACTGCAGTTGAGTAGACCACCCACCTCTCACACCCCACCCATCACCTGTTTAGATCTTTCTTTCGCCCCCTAAGACCCCCTCTGGACTCAACGATCCACCCCTCCCAAGCCCAGCACCCCGCGCTTCCCAGTTTTCCAGATTCCAGGCTGGTGAGCGGAGCGGTAAGTGCCAGCAGTCAGTCCCTAGCTCACCCTCAGAGGTACAGCTGGGACCTTGGTTCCGCTCTGCAGGGACAGCACCGTGAAAAGATGCCCCGGTTGCTTTCCCTGCAGGTGGCTGCAATCAGGAACATCACTTCGACCAGGCAAAATGCTGGGATTGTCTAAATGTCTCCTACGCTATCTGCCAAGTATCCGTTTTTCTGCCCAGGCTTGTCTGAGGGGTTCCATGCTAGTGAAAGGATAGCTTGCCCATCTTTACAGCCAGAAGAACAGCATAATTTTCTTGTTTCAGCCTCCAATGTGGGGATCTGGGCATTTGTAGTCCATTCAAATAAACCAAGAAGGCAAAAGACTGCAGAAGAGTGATTTGTGCTTTAAAAATGAAAACAAACCACTTTTCTCCTGTTTTCTTGGTATTTAGGGGAAGTTTCAAGCAACAACACTAGTATGTGTGGGTGAGTTAGTTCATTAAAATCCCTGGTTTCCTAGGCTGGAAGGCTCAGCCTGCAGTCCCGAAATACACCCAAAACATCAATGCATCCTTCTCCGAGTGCTATTTATTGCCTCAGTCTGCATTGCTTAAATCAGGAAACAACAAACACATTCATATTTGTGGCAAAACATCTACCTACTCATGACATGGCAAATAATCATTAAAAAATAATAATACAGTACACAATGTGATTGTGCCACTTTCATGGATAGAAGTGAAGTTGTAGAGTTACTCTTTCAGAGCTCCCCCTAAAAGCATTCACTTCTTATTCTCTGAAGAGAACCAGCTACCCAGGCAGAACACCCACTAGGAATCTTCCACTCAACTGGACTCCCCGAGCTCCCCTGTGGCAAAGAGGCACATTTTGAAATAGGCCACCAGGTCCCCACCTGGTATGTGGGGTTCAGTTTGTCTGGCCCCATAGCTGGTCCCTACTGATCACAGCCTGAGGCCCCCAGCCTGTACAGGATGACCCCGCTGCCAACATGTGCCCCCCTGTGGGTGTCAGGGCCCTGGGGGAAGAAGGGTTCCTTTGCTAAAGTACTGGGAGCAGAAGGAGTGTTACTATCATGAGTATCCGGGTTGCGATCTGGTGTCTGCAGCACCTTCAGTCGGGCTACACTAGCAGCAGAAACAGCAGCAACTCAACAAAACACGACTGTTACATGATTAGGGAGGTAGGCAGATGGGCAGGGAGGGAAGCTGGTATTCAATCACTTGAAATATTAAGTTGTCCAGAGGGCAAAGACATGCATACATCAAAGAGCCACCTCCAGGTTTCAAAGCACATGGAGACCTATGGAAAGTCCCTTTGACTCCATAAAATCTCACTTCAAAAATTCTACCGAATGCTCATCAGATGGAAATACCTGTTTCATCCCTCTACAGGATGGAACAAAAAGCACCATTCAGTCTTTGGCCTGTCTGCTGGTTACCCACAAACTCAAAGGACGGGTTCGGAGAAGCAGATGAGTCCTGAAGAGCATCAAACAAGCCTTATTGCTCCAGCCACCACGAGGGGCAGCTTTGAACCAGAAGAAAGAGGGAAAACTCCTTTGTCTCACTGCTGAGCCCTCAGCCCGTGCTGGGCCTAGACATGTGTCACTAGAAAGTTTTCTTTGTGGCAGAGGAAGCAATGTCAAACATCAAATCGTTAACATACCCATGGCAAGCATCCATGCAGGCCAACTAAATAGCCAAGGTTCTGCTATTAAGGAGGATTCGGGGGGCTGGGCATTACTTTCAGGAAACTAGGATGGCTCAAAATAGCACTGCTGAGTGGTATAAGATTTTTAAACTAATCATCAGCAAATCTTTTCAGCTGACTTTGGCTTTAAGCGTTCTTACCAAAAAGACTGCTAAAATGGAATGAGAAGGGCCCATAGTTTGTTTGGTTGGTTTTTTATTTCATTATAAGAGCCATCCCATCTTATCCAATTTTCTCCTTCCTCATTAAAAAGAAAAAAAAAAGAGGAAAAGAAAAAGCACATTACTTTGCTAGATGGTAAGAGTAAATGCTATACTCTTTTCTCAGAAATTACAGGCTTTAAGACGTCTTTTTAAATGGTAGAAGGGGCATGTCATGCAGTTAGCCAATAAATGCAATCCCTGATTAAAATGTGAGTTCTAAAAGTTGGAAAACTTCTAACTATGTCCCCAGTGCATGTTTAATCTCAGAGCGCTGAGCCTGGCTTTTATTGATTCATTTATTTTTCTTCTTGGTCCTCTCTTGTGAGGGCTAATGCTACATGTCTTTTAAATTCACCCACCACACCTTCACAAACTTAAGTCAACAATGATATGTTCAAAGATCTTTGTTTTCCCTTTGAAACTGGACGCAAAGAAGAAATCTCTCCTGTCGGTGGAGACGGCCGTGAAGGAGCGAGGCGCCTGCACATAGATCTCCTTAAACTTTTTGAATAGCTGCTTCTCTTTATCCCACTGGTATATCTGGGAGAACGTATAGTCGCTCCCCAGGGCCAGGTAGTGATTATCTTTAAAAGAAAAGGGCTGCAGGGTCATGGCCCCCCGGGAGGGAAGGGCCTGGATCTCCACAAACTGCTTACTGTTCCACCGCATGACCCTGGAGTCCCCGATGAAGCGGGTGAGGGAGAGGTAGAGGGTGTTCTGCATCCGGAAGCTCTTCACAGCCAGCACGTCCTCCATGTTGGGGATGTCACCGTGGGGGACAAACTTCTTAGAGCTCTTATTCCACTGGAGGATAATGGGAACCTGGGAGCGGCTGGACAGGATTAGGTGCGATTTTCCATCTATATCAACAAACTCTGCATCGGTGTCCCTGAACCACTCGTGCAGGGACTGGTAAGAGTAGAACCCTTTGCTGTTCCACTTATAAACCGTGGACAGACCCGCTTTCGAGCTGTCTGCGATGACGAAGAACGTCTCGTCGTCGATCTGAAACAGCTCGATGTCGTTGGGCTTGGAAATGCGAGAGACTTCGATGTCTTGGAATTTGACGAACTTGGTCCAGTTCTCGTCGTATTTGTAAATGTGAGAGCCGCCGAAGAGCTGGGCCACCACCACAAAGACCTGGCTGTCGATGAGGATGGCCTTACAGCCCACGATGGACTGACCTGTGCTCCAAAACAGAAAAGAGGGCATTAGTGCAGCTACAGTTAAAAATGCACCTTGATAGTGGAGTTGGAACCCCTGTGCACGGCTGGCGGGAAAGTGAAATGGTACAGCCGC
Source organism: Lepilemur ruficaudatus (assembly GCA_963574885.1). Lineage (NCBI taxonomy): Eukaryota > Metazoa > Chordata > Mammalia > Primates > Lepilemuridae > Lepilemur > Lepilemur ruficaudatus. The sequence continues at coordinate 11,345 of CAUYRT010034017.1, forward strand.
TGCGGGAAACAGTACTGTGCTTCCTTGGAAAATTAAGCACGGAATTACCATATGACCCAGCAATTCCACTTCTTGGTATATGCCCAAAAGAACTGACAACAGGGACTCGAAGAGATATCTATACACCCAATGCTATAGACTGAATGTCTGTAGCCCTCCAAATTAATATATTGAAACCTAATCTCCTGTGTGATAGTATTCGGAGGGGAGGCCCTTGGGAGGAGATTAGGTCACGGAGGCAGAACCCTCAGGAATGGGATTAGTGCCCTTATAAAGAGACCCCAGAGAGCTCCCTCTGCCCTCCCACGTGAGGACACAGCAAAAAGATGGCTAGCTGTGAAGTGGGTCCTCGCCACACAGCAAGCCTTCCCAGCCTCCAGTCAAACCACGAGAAGTAGATTTCTGTCGTTTGTAAGCCACCTCGGCTACAGTGTTCGTCACAGCAGCCTGAACAGACCAAGACACCCACACGCACAGCGTCGTTACCCACGACAGCCAAAAGGCGGAAGCGGCCCAAGTTGCATCAACGGATGAGTAGATAAACAAAATGTGGCATATACATATACCGGAATATTATTCAGCTCTAGAAAGGAAGGAAACTCTGACATGTGCTACAACATGGATGGGCCTTGAGGACATCACGCTAAGTGCAATATGCCGGTCACAAAAGACAAATGCCGTATGATTGCACTGACATGAGCTACCTAGAGTAGCCAGAGACACAGAGGCAGAGAGTAAAAGGATGGTTGTCCGGGGCCGGGGAGAGGGCAATGAGGAGCTGGTGTTTGATAGGTGCAGAGTCTCAGTTTCTCAAGATGCAAAGAGCTTTGGAGGTTGGTGGCACAGCAGTGTGAATGTCCCCAACACTACTAACCAGAACTACTGAAAATGGATACGATGGTAAATTTTACATTATATATTACGTTTCCACAATTAAAATTTTTTTAAAAATCTTTGTAAAATGTGCTTCCATAGAAATGAGTATGTGAGGTCATCAGGGCCTCTGGAGTCTTCCAAGGCGGCACACAATTCAGGAAGTTCCCTCACACGCCAAACGCATTGTCTTCATGCTATTCACAAAAGTATGTTAATTAGCTCATTTAGCCATTCCATATGTCCATGACACTCCATATGTCAGATTGAGGCAATTAAATGGGACTTCTTCCCCTAGTGGGTAAGGAAAGGTAAAAAGGTAGAGTCAGGTCTCACAGGCAAGAGAAAAAAATTTTGAGGATCCTCGAAGACCTTTGTCCTCTTCCGATTCCAGAGCCAAAGGAAGCCAAGTGCAGGGAGAACAGAGTAAATGTTATGACCTAGACCAGGTGGCCTAGGGTTCAAACCCAGCCCCCACCTTGTAAGCTTTCTGACCCTGGGCAGGTAAACTCGACTCTGTGCTCAAGCTCCTCGCCCATAAAAGGAGACTGATGATGCTACCAGCACTGACCTTCCAGGTGACCAAAAAGACTAAATGAGATCATTCATGCAAGGGTTTTTAGCACAGAGCACCTGCATGTAGGAGATGGCTAATGATCAGTGGCTGCCATTATTGGACAATCAAATCAATTGTCTTGATAATCAAAAGACCTTGCCCCTTAGTACCTGTCCATAGCAGACACTGCAGAAATATCTACAGAAGGAGCAATCGTCTGAATGATCTGGCTCAAGTGTCACAAAACTAGAACTTTGCAGGGACAGGGGACCATTTTCCTCTGGCTCACCTCTTGCCATCCTCTCCCACCCTGCACCCAGGCCCTCCCCCAACCTTCCAATTCCAGAAGACCAACCAGCAAGCAAAGGGCCACCTACAAGATCACTGCCCCTCAATTTAAATCATTCAGTTACAAGTTCTTTCTTTCTTTTAATTTTCTAGATAATTTGGACCAAAGTGAATTTAGCCTATAAATTACAAGGATAATTACCCAACTTCTGTCCTGATGTTTTACCTTGGGGCCACACAGTGGGTGGTTTTCAGAGTGGCATTTACTTTTCTCTTTTATTATTCTGGCCTTCTTGCAAGAACTTGATCCCTTTTCTTTATTTAAAAAAAATTATTGCAATTCTTTTTCCCTGAGGATAAAAATGTTAAATGTTCACCAAAGCAAATTTTGAAAATAATAATAGGTAAAAGTTACAAAGTGTGTGCTTACGACAAGGCACTATTCTAAGTACATGTATTTACACATGTAATCCTCATAGCATCCACGTGAGGCAGGTACTATTCTTATCATCATCATTCCCATTTTACAAAGGGTGAAACTGAGGCACAGAAAAGTTAAGTAATTTATACAAAGTCACACAGCTAGTATGTGGTAGATCCTGGGATTTAAATCCAGGCAGTCTGGCTCCAGTCTACACCCCACCTCCAAAGAAAATAAAAATCACTTATACTACAAATGTAAACTAATACTTAATAGCTTGACGTATTTTTAAATATTAAACCTATGTATTAATACATATTCTAATATACTTTTTAAAAAAATATTGGGGCTTATACCATACATACTTTTTTTCTAACTACTTTTTTCACTTGACTCCCATGCTGTGAACATTTTCCCATGTTATTGACTCTTTAACCACTTGATTTTTTTTAATACTACACACTATTCCATGAAGAGATGTACCATATTTTATTTAACTAGTCCCTTACTGTTGGACGTTGCAGTTATTTCTAGTTTTTCCTTATTGCTAAATAACGTGCTTCCTTTAAAATATTGTAAAATAACATGTTTTGATACCATCTGCCAGTGCTCTCAAATATAAGAATTGTTGGAGCAAATGTGCACAGTTTTAAGGCTTTTGGGTTTTACCTGCCAAATTGCTCTTCAAAAGCTGCACGGATATCCACCCTGTGGGGGTGCACACTCCTCATCCCCTTCCTGAGCTACGGAGGCCCCTGCCACCCAGAGGCTTCCTAGAGGTCTGCCTACTGCAACCAAGGGACTGCATCAAACAGAAGGAATTCCTTTCCTGGAGATGCGCGGTAACACGTCTCTCTGGGTAAACCCTTTTAGCCTATGGAGTTGTCGGTAGCAGAGAGATCACTCTGTGTGTGTGTGTGTGTGTGTGTGTGTGTATGTGTGTTAATGTAGGAGGAGGGATTACAGATTGGAACATGCCTAGCATGCAGAAAACAAAATAAACCAGACACAGGGAGCTGAGAAGAGATGTAGAGAGAACAGGGGGAAGGAGTGAACCTTAGGGTGAACTTGACCATGGATTTCTCTCTCTCCCTTGGGGACAGCTGGACAGTTGGAGCTGCCCCTTTTCCACCACGGTTACCAGGGCTGCAAAGGAGGGTGTATATGGATTGAGAAAACCCTTCCCAACCCTTGCCAACTCTGGGATTGCCCCATGGACAACCAAGATGACAAATGAGGCATGCGTGGCCCCAGGAGAGGAGAACGGTCCATGTTTACCTGGTTCTTGTCCAGGGCAAGTGGTTTCAAGGGCTGTGGCCTTGCTTATCCACACGCGCTGCAGGGCGTTCCTTCATGCCTGGCTCGATGCCAGTTGTCAAGACACAACCATTCTCATCCTTCACCGAGCGGCCCACCCTCCTTCTGTACTCCCCCTTCCCCTGCCTCCCCAGACCAGTCTGCTGGTCCCTGTGTTCCCTATGTTATGCAGGTTATGAGAGATTTTAATGGAAGTCAAAAAGTTAAGGTTGGTGGGGGAAGAAGGAGGGCGGCTCCTATTGTATCCCCAACTGAGAAAGCTACCACTTGGTGAGGAGTTACTGCCCGCCAGGCATGGTGCTGTAACACACACATCACCCCCATTAAATCCTTACCATGTTCCCAAGTCCAATACTATGCTGATCCCATTTCACAGATGAAATAGACTTTCCTGAAATCCCCATTCCACAGACGAAAGGGGCTCATGCAATGAAATAACTTGGCCAAGGTCACCAGCTAGTAAAAGCTGGAGCCAGGATGATCAAAACCCCTGCTGATGTCGGAGCTTGTAAGTTTAACTACCACACTGCCGGAGCCCATTTCTCAGGCTTGGCTATGAGAAGAGGAGCCAAGTGGGCTTGGTGCCCAGCCCTTGGAAGATTCAGACTTGAAGACTAACAAGGTCTAGCCGGGCTCTGGCCCTGGCCACAGCCACTCTGATCTCGCTGACCACTTCCTCCACCACCACCCTGCAGCCCCCACTGGGTCCAGGCCATCATCGCTTGCCTGGATTCTGGACTCTTGCAATAGCCTCTTTGCTGGCTGTTCTGTTTCCTCCTTTCTACTCACACCCCCAACCACAAAGGCTACTCTCCACCCACTAGCTGGACACAACCCAGCCCTCTGTGCCAGGCCCCTGCCGCCTCCTGTATAGTCCTGCTGGCATCTGCTCAAGACCTTCCATGGCTTTGCAGAGCACTCAGAGTAAGAGCCCAAGTCCTTCCCAGGCCCTGCAAGGCCCCCATGATGAGCCCCCCTGACTTCTGACTCATCAACTGCAGCTTCCCTGGTTCACACAGCTTGTGCCAAACTAGCCCCCTTGACGTTCCTCAAAACAGAAAAGACCCCTCCCGCCTCTCCACCTGTGCACCTGCTGCCTCGTGTGCCCCTTCTCCAGCTCTCCATGGGGACCAGGCCCTCCTGTCCCACAGGTCTTGTGCAAGCAGCACCTCCCTGATGAGGCCTTTACTGGACACTCTCCCCAGAATTTCAATCCTCTCACACCCAGGGCTCCAAACCTTCCTTCCCCAAATCATTTCCCCTCCTTAACACGCTGCTGTCTGATGTGTTTTTTTATACATTGTGATCACTTGTCTTTCTTATTCTCTCTCTCCCATTAGAATGTAAGCTCCTTGAGGGCAGAAGTTTTTATTCGGTTTGTTTACTGCCACGTCCCCAGCACCTCGAATGTGCCCAGCTTGGAGCAAGACCTCAAGAAATCTTTGTGAATGAATGAATGAGTGAATGAATGAATTTGAGGATGCCACTAGCTATAGTATGTCAGAAGGGCAGGTGGAGGGCAGTGCTGTCCTACCACGGTCACCCTGGGAGAGGGAACGGGTAGAGTGTAGCATGAGAGAGCCCAGGCTCTGCCCCCAGCAAACAGTGAGGACTAGACACCTGGGCCTTGACCTCATCACTTATAAGGCTGTGAGGAGGACGCTGCCGTCAAGAAGGGCTTGTTCTGTTCCTGGCACTCTGCGATTCCTCACAGCTGTTTTACAGATGAGGAAACCAAGCCCCCAAGGTACAGGGACTTCCTAGTCCACAGCAGGGTCAGGAGTGCAATCTGTGTTCATCGATTTTCAGAACCCGAGCTCTTTATACTATGTAAGTTACCTCTCTCAAGAAGAGTACTTTCGTCCTCTACCTATGGGCAGGCGACCCACAGGCAGTGCCCAAGGGGCTCTTGTGGGTTTCCAATGAGATAAACCAGGGCCTGGCACCTCGCAGGCCCACAGAACTCCCCACACAGGAGCAAAGTGCCACTCTGCTCCCACCTCCTAGCCGGGGCAGGGAGAAGAGGCAGGGCCACCAGCTCATCCACCCCTCCCCTGCCTTCCATGTCAGGAAAAAGAGGGGAGCAAAACACCACTTGCACGTGGAGTCCCTCTCTCATCTCCCTTTTCCTCTGCCTCCCCGTAGGGTCCCCGCCGCTCTGCTCTGCGCTGAGTCTGTGCTTCTGAGAGGGCTGCTCGTGGGCAGATGAGCTTAGCACCAGGAGGCCGGATGGGCCGAGGGCAGCTGGCTCACCTCAAATGGCATCTTTGGAGCATCTGGACGTGCATCTCGCACTGTGAGATTAGACCCATTAGCAGCTCTTCTCCCCAAGGGGTGCAATGACACTTGCCCTGCACCTGCTGCATGCTGCTTTGTGCCTAGGAGACTCCTAGGAGCCTCCCAACCCAGAGATTCTACCTGGATGTGCCTCTCACTGCAGTAAAATGCTGCTCTAAAGCCACATCAGGAACCTCTAAAGGGAACCCTCTTCCGGGGTGATAATTAGACTTTTTTTTTTTTTTTTTGAGACAGAGTCTCACTCTGTTGCCCGGGCTAGAGTGAGTGCCGTGGCATCAGCTTAGCTCACAGCAACCTCAAACTCCTGGGCTCAAGCGATCCTTCTGCCCCAGCCTCCCAAGTAGCTGGGACTACAGGCATGCGCCACCATGCCCGGCTGATTTTTTTTTTCTATATATATCTTTAGTTGGCCAATTAATTTCTTTCTTTCTATTTATAGTAGAGACGGGGGTCTCACTCTTGCTCAGGCTGGTTTTGAAC
>CAUYRT010034020.1:0-110385 GCA_963574885.1 Lepilemur ruficaudatus
AGTAGCTGGGACTACAGGCATGCGCCACCATGCCTGGCTAATTTTTTCTATATATTTTTAGTTGGCCAATTAATTTCTTTCTATTTTTAGTAGAGACGGGGTCTCACTCTTGCTCAGGCTGGTTTCGAACTCCTGACCTTAAGTGAGCTTCCCGCCTTGGCCTCCCATAGTGCTGGGATTACAGGCATGCGCCACCATGCCCGGCTACGCCAGGGGTTCTTAACCAGGGTGATTTTTTTTCCCCAGGAGATATTTGGTAAAGTCTAGAAGCATTTCTGACTATCACAACTGGGAGGGAGCTGCTACTAGCATCTACGAGTAGAGGCCAGGGACGCTGATAACAAGCGCACAGGACAGCTCCACAACAGAGACTCAGTCACAATGTCAACGGTGCAGAAACTGAGAAATCCGGCTCCTCCCTTTAGACTAAGGTTACCACCACGCAAACATCTACTGGATCCCCGGTTTAAATCCCCCAGTTGACAGCCCTCTCTGTGCTAGAAACTGTGTGGTTCACTAAAGAACGAGAGCAGCTCGGCAAGCCCGGGCGGATCGTCCCTGAGCGGGGCGCATGCACCGCAGCCGCCCGCAGGAGGCACCGCTCACCGCCGTCTCCCGCAAGCCAGGCGCCGTGCGGTGCGAGCCAGTGAGTACTTTCCAAATGCCCTGAGGCCAGTCATGGGCAAAACCAGTGCGGAACATTTAGCTTTGACCTCATTTTGAGGTCACTTGCATAAGAAAAAGCGCCTGAGCTATTCCCCTGCCAAACGACAACCTGCTCACCTGTGTAGCTTCGCCGAGGCTTAGCCACTCAGCAGCCCTGAACTTCAAACAGTGTTCGTCTGGCTTTCTGACTTGAGCACTGCAGGAAAATCTTTTCACTGAGAAGCACTTACACTAAAAGGCATTTTTATCAACCCTGTCTCTCTCACACACATGACCCACAACAACCCACAGTAGTCCAGAGGCCTCTGTCCCACGGCCAGCACAGCCCAAGCATTCAGCCAAGTGTCCCTGGATATCTACTTCTCGGTCATGTTACAGCTATAAGCTACAACGGGGCTTTAAATATGCTCTCCACACAGCACATCTGAACGACTCCTGCTGATGCCTTCACACACCGTCCGGCGTCGTCTTCCGAGCCAGCAGCAATAAGGTTCATACACTCAGGGCCGAGGAATTTGGCAGTGGAGTTTGCTGCCACTCCTCAGGCGCATTCCAACAAGAAGAAAGCAAGGCTGCCAGGGGCAGTGAGGTGTCCCGGACTGCAGGTCAGTGGAAATTTTCTGCTTCAGCAAGGGATGAGCTAGCATCCTCTCCTGACTGCCAGCTCTCCTGGCTCTGACAAAGCCAGAGCTGACAGAGGCCTCCCCCGATCCCCAGGAGCTCTAGAAGGTATTGTTCAGAAGTTATTTCCATCTGATCCTCAGGACCCATGAGGTAGGCCACCATGATCTCCACAGGAACGAGGAGGAAACCCCAGAGAGGACAATGGCCTACCCAAGGTCAGAGAATCAGCCCCAGGGCCAGACCAGAACATAAGACTTCTGACTCCTGGTCACAGCTGGCCTCTGCGTGAACCCTTCGAGAAAGAAGATCTCAGTAGCTCCCAAGACAAAAGATTTCCGTTCTTTCTATCTGTAAGATTCACCTTTTATTCAATCGTCTAAGCCATGCCTACCAGACCAAAGAATTTCTTGCTCTCTTCCATGAGAGGAGACTGCGTTTGATGATGTCATCTGACCTTGATCACCTGTTCACACCTTCAAGGCCACATTCCCAGCTTCTTCAACTCCTCCCCTAGACACTACAGTTGTCAGAGCTTCACGAGCATAGTCTCCAAAACATGGTGCGGGGACAAGATTCGGGGTCTCCGGGTGTGGACTAAACAACTCAGTTTTACATGCATGCCCTCTACCTTTTCATCTAAATCCCTAGGAAATTGAACAAGACGAGGCTGAAATCTGTGATTCACAGGTACACCCCCATGCTAACCTGAACAGATTAAGTCTTTTCTGGGGCCCCAAGTTGTTCAACCAACTACAAAGCGACCCCACTGTACTCATCTTGGTAAGGGCATCATGCTAGCACCTGCCAAGAGCCGTGCTGAAAGAAAGACATGATATATCTATGTCATTCCTCTATTCCACCAGTCAATGTTCCAGACCCTGCTTTAATCTTCATGATGTAGTATCCTTGTGTGAAAATTTATGTAAGAACATAAGATACAGGGAGAATAGCAAAACACGTAAGAAATAAAGGAAAACTAATTTTCTAATATGAGAGGTACAATCATTATTGCAAGGAAAATAATTATATGAATGTATAGGAAAAAAACAACTTATTTTTCTCTATACTCACACCACTCTTAATAGTTCACTTCTGAGAACAGATGTGTATGTTTTTTTTTTTTTACACCAGCCAATTCTCCAACTCACTGGATACCAACTAGTATCACGTATTTCAATTCAATTCTGACACTATCTACCTGGAGACAGCACCAAATCCCATAGGTTAAGGGCTCAGTCCCCCAAACCTGCCCCCACCAATTGAAAATCCAAGTGCTTCTAATGATTGGCTATAAATCAAAAAACCTGAGATTCAATTGTTAGAATGGCTCACAGAATTCAGGGAAATACTTTACTTACATTTACTCTTTTTTGTTTTTGTTTGTTTGTTTGTTTTTAGAGATAGTCTCACTCTGTTGCCCAGGCTGGAGCATAGTGCCACACACCATCCTAGTTCACTGCAGCCTCAATCTCCTGGGCTCAAGTGATCCTCCTGCCCCAGCCTCCCAAGGAACTGGGACTACAGGTGCACACCACCACACCCAGCTAATTTTTAAAAAAAGTGTTTAGAGAGATGGGGGTCTCCCTATGTTGCCCAGGCTGGTCTCAAACTCCTGGGCTCAAGGGATCCTCCTGCCTCAGCCTCCCAAAATGCGGGGATTACAGATGTGAACCAATGCACCCTGCCCATTTACCCCTTTATTATAAAGGATACAACTCAGGAACAGCAGCCAGATGGAAGAGATGCACAGGGCACAGTATGGCAGGAGCGGCAAGGAGCTTCCATGCCCTCTGCAGGAACACCACCCTCCCGGCACCTCCACTGTTCACCAACCCAGGCATCCTCCAAACCCTGCCCTGTAGGATCAGGGATTCTGACAGAGGCTCCATTTTGCAAGTATGATTTGATTAAATCAATCTCCAGCCCCTCTCCCGTCCCCTCCTCCAGGGAGGTGGCTGAAAGTTCCAACCCTCTCATCACAGGGTTGCTAGCCCTGCCAAGCAGCCCCACCCAGAGGCTCCCCATGAGCCCCCAGCCACCAGTCATGTCATCAGCACACAAACAGGCACTTACCACTTCAGAGGTTACCTTACAAGGGTTTCAGGAGCTGTGTGCCAGAAGAGGCAGAGACCAAAAACAAAGTTCTTAATTGTCACAATGAGTAAATGTGAAATTGTTGAATATATACATATTATATATATTAAAAATACATCCACGGAGGGGGAGAGAGAAAGAGAACATGAGCACACACATGCAAAGATTTTATATTTGGATCAAAAGAGCAGAAAGAAACTTTCCCATCCTTCACCTCATTCGTGGGTCCTTGCCGCAATACTGCCCCATTTCTGGTCCTTAAGTCTTAACCAAACTGTTATAGCCACCTCCTACCCTCCCCTGTTTCCTCTATCCCTCCTCCACACTGTCACCTGGGCAGTCATTCTAAAAAGCAAACACACAGAGACGCAGAATAGCATTCAAGCGCCTCACTGCGCCACATGACCAGGGAGGGCCTCCCGCCCCGTTCACTCTCCTCAATGCCGAGAGCTACTGGCAGCCGCATAGCGCCCCGGGCCGCTGCACGCTCCAGGGCCGTTTACATCCTGCACCCTGCCTGAACCGCCCGGCCCCACCTGGCTCCTGAGGAGAACTAGCTGCCCGTCCTCCCCCAAGCATCACCTTCTCTGTGAGACCTCCCCGGCTCCTCCTCTCCTCACAATGAGTTGCTCCACATGTCTCATGTGTCCCTCTAGTCTCTGTCCCCTCTCTCACATGAGCTGCTACTGTGTATCAGCATACCTGGCACCTTCACTTGACAAAGAACGACACCTTGAGGGCCAGGGGAACACGGTATTTATCCTGACTCTCTTGGGCCTGGCACAGTGCTGGGCACAAAACAAGGACTCCATAATTGCTGATTATTGTCCAAGTTCAAAAGCAAGTGGTGAAAAAAATAATAATAATTGCCGGCTGAACGAAAGCTCAAAGTTGTTACTTACAGGAAAAGATATGCTATAATTTCTTCATTCCCGTTACCTAAACTCCTTGCTTCCCTCTCTGCCCAGGAAATGAGCTTTTGGCCAGGCTGTAAAGCTAATGACTTGATTTTTCACCTAATAACTCCACCTAAAAACCAATTATTAAAGCACATTTAGTTACTGCATGTCTCCCCCCACAATCCACTGAACTTTCCTCCTGCTCACTAATTAAAACCTAATCCTCTGACATTTGCTGACATGACAAATGTCTTCCTGTGGGAATGAACAGAGCTCCAAGAGCTCCGATTCTTAGCGAGGGTTTGTTGAAGGGGCAACCATGAAGCACTTTAGGGTCTAACAGATCCTGGGATGCTAAGACAGGCACACATTGGGTCATCTCTTCTCTCTACTTGAACCTTGCACAACATTTGTATTTTAAGTTCTGGTTACACTACTAGACTTTTTTAAAGAGCAGAACATTACTCTATCTGCCAGTGCTGGGAGTTTTATTACAAGAACTTACGGCTAGGCAACCAGAGCCAAGTTTATTATTTTTTCTGGATCAGATTCAACAACCTCATCCAAAACTGCATGAAAAAAGCAAAAGAGGCAACCAGCCCTTTTGTTTCCACACCTGTGCTTAAGCTTTAACTCTTAACGTCCTAGGCAGATCCACGGAAGCCTCGAGGTTGATCTGCCCAGCCTGAGTGAAGCGCATGAGTCCTGGCTAATGGGTACAGACGTCGTTTTCCTGGAACTGAGCTGCTTCGTTTTAGCACTTATCTCAGCACATCAGCTGACTCAGAGGCCTGGCGGGTTGCATCGCAGCCTCTCTCTGGGCCTCCCCGCCAAGTTGGTTTAGCCGTCAGTGGGGAGAAACAAAGGAGCTTGGCTGTGCACAGTGCCACCTGTAAGGCCTCATCTAGTCCAATCCCTATCCTCCCACCTCAGAAAGAATGCTCCCACATGAAAGAGCCTGAGGAAGATTCAGGCCACACTACATCACAGGTGGCAATTCAGGTTCCCCGTACCTCCTCCAAGTCTACTTGAATCTTAACCTTCTAAGTGGGGCCTATTTAAAACTACAACGCCACCACCCAGCCCTAACGCTAGCAATCCTGGTTCCCCTAAACCGATTCACATTTCTATTGCGCTGGTTACCTGCTAAAATAGCAATATACTAAGCTTATTTATTATGCTTCTTGCCCATGTCCTTCCACTAGAATGCAAGCTCCTTCAGAGGCTGGGATCTTAGTCAGCTTTGTCCATGGGTCTACCCAAAGCACTTAGAATGGTGTTGGGTACAAAAAAGACAATCACTGAGTATTTGTTTCACGAACAGAAAGAATCTTAAAGTCCAATTAATCGGCAGTGCCCACCTAAAGTTCTGTGCAAAGGACTCTGAGGTCATATTCAGAGGAGTGGAGAAATGGGAAGGAGTGCCACGATCATGTGTCAGCAGGGGCCCAGGGAAGGCCATCCGTGCTCTACAGCTATGCGGCCCAATGCAGCAGCCACTGGCCAGGAGGTTTTTACTGATTGATTACATGTTTAAGTGGTATTATTTTGTAAATAAATGGGACTTAAATAAGGGAAAAAGTTTCTGCATAGCAAAAGAAATAACCAACAGAGCAAACAGACAACCTACAGAATGGGAGAAAATATTCGCGAACTACCCATCCAACAAAGGATCAACAGAATCTACAGGAACTCAAATCAGCAAGGAAAAAACCAAGCAACCCCAGCAAAAAGTGGATAAAAGACATGAACAGACATTTTTCAAAAGAAGATATACAAATGGCCAATAAACATGAAAAAATGCTCTACATCACTAATCAAAAAGGGAAGTGCAAATTAAAACCATAATGAGATACCTCCTAACCCCTGAAAGAATGGCCATGATTAAAAAGTCAAAAAACAACAGATGTTGGTGTGGATGCGGTTCAGAAGGGAATGCTTATACTCCGTTAGTGGGAATGTAAATTAGTACAGCCTCTATGGAAAACAGTATGGAGATTCCTCAAAGAATTAAAAGTAAACCTATCATTCGATCCAGCAATCCCACTGCTGTGTATCTACTCAAAGGAAAAGAAACCATTATATCAAAAAGATACCTACACTTGTATGTTTATCACAGCACAATTCACAATTGCAAAGATGTGGAATCAACCTACGTACCCATCAACTGATGAGTGGGTAAAGAAACTGCAATACACACATATACATACACACACACCATGGACTACTAGTCAGTGATAAAAAAGAATGAATTAGTGTCTTTTGTAGCAACTTGGATGGAACTAGAAGCCATCCTCCTAAGTGAAGTATTTCAGGAACAGAAAAACAAATACCACATGTACTCATTTATAAATGGGAGCTAAATGATGGGTATGCATGGTCAAACAGAGTAGTACAACGAACTTTGGAGACTCAGAAGTGTGGTGGGTGGGAGAGGAATGAGGGATCCAAAACTACCTATCGGGTACAACGCAGACTATTTGGTTGATGAGCCCTGCCTTCACCACTACATAGTTCATCCAAGTATCAAAAAACCATTTGTACCCTCTGAATCTATTGAAATAAAACAAAGAATATTTTTGTCACCTAAAAACAGTGACATTATTTTGGATCTATTGGGTTAAAAATGTCATTAAAATTAATTTCACTTATTTCTTTCACTTTTTAAATGCACTAATAGAAGACTTAAAATTACATTTGTGGTTTGCATTATACTTCTACTAGACAGGGCTGCTCTACACCCTCCCTCAATGACCCTAAGGAAAGAACATGTTCATGAACTGATAATGTCCATCCATCCATCTGCTTCTTGGTCTGGGCTCTACATAAATCAATGTCAAGAAAACATCTCTTCATTCCTGCAAGGTCTGAGGGGAGAGAGAGAGGGAGAGACAGAGGAGACAGAGAGAGAAGGGAGGGGAAGGGGGAGGGGGAGGGGAGGGAAGGGAAGGGGAGGGAAGGGAAGGAAAAAGAAAAGAGAAGATCTCAAACCAAGTGCTTCCTAAACTGGAATCCTCAGAGCAGTGTGTCACAGACAGAAGGTATGTTAAAATGCAGATTCCAGGACAGTGGGGGGTGGGGAATGCAAGGTCTAGGGAACTACATTATAATCCTCCCTCCACCACCTGTGATCCAATGCATACTTGAGGAACACTGTTCTAAGCCACAGATACCATATTATTTAAACTCTAAATAATCTTCATAAAGCTTGAATGGGATTGCTTGAAGGATAAGCAAGAATCTCCTCCCCTGCACTGGTGAGGAAAAGCCAAGAGGGAGAGAATAAAGCCAAGTCATGGATGGAGTCATCGCCCAGCACATCTAAAAAGAAAAAAGGGGGCCTTGTGAAACAGGAGAAGCCATAGCTCCCCAATGATAAAGAAAAGCCTGTTGAGATCTCAGAGGAGAATCTGTTCCAGGAATCTCACACGCACGCACATGTGAGCATGTACACACAGACACACACACCCCCCCATAGCTCAGCTGTGGTCCATTTGGGACCTCAGTTATCGGTTGGGTGAATGCCTGCAGTTCAAGTTACAGGCCCTGGGGGCTACTCTAACTCGCACACCCGACTGCCCACATGTCCGTGGCTTTGGCATTGGTGGAAGCTCAACACTTGCACAATCAGGAGCAGCTCCTCCCCCTCTCTTCTGTCGTGCCCTACACCCAACTTTTAGTTTTCATCTTCCCTTTTCCTGACTCCTGCACAAACAAATCTCTTCTTGGAGTTGTCTGCTTGGACAAATAGAAAAAGGAAAACAAATAAAGCAAAGAAAACCTGAAGCAGAAACACCTGCCATGCTAAGAATTTGCTAGCTCAGTTCCAGGTGGGAAAAAAGACATAGTAAAGAAGATACGTGTTTCTCTAGAATCGATGTTTAGGTTTAAGTAGGATCTACAGATTGGCCCTAGGACTCATAACAGCCCCCACACAGAAAGGCATTATGGAGCTTACGTTTTCATGTATTTTGTGCAGGAAAAGTCCAGCAAAAACAAACTTACTGGAACATTACTGAAATATTTACCTTCCAAATGAGATTTGAACCCTGCATTCTGAAAGAGGAAAATCACACGTTCCTTCTAACCAATTCCTGGGAGGACTCTACTTGCCTATTTCCTCTGAAGCCACATGATGTGAAATGTGATTCGAAACATGTTTTCTATTAACATATATCATGACTCAATGTTTTTTAAAAAAGGTTTATTTCAAAGAAATAACTTCCATGCCCATGAACCTACATTCATAATTTGCAAAGCTACATATTCATGAGCCATGTGATTATGGTATCTGACAATCATGCATTGAAGAAACACAAATCCATGCAACCATTTAAAAATTCTTGAGTGATTCTATTTTGTATCCCAAACCAGATTGCTTTCTTCCAATAAAATGACTTAAAACATATTCAACTATTAATTTTTCTCAAAACTTTCATGATGATCATCCTGTTTTTAATTTTTATTTTTGCTGAAATATAAAAAACTAAAGGATGGAAACAGCCCTGTCTTCTTAATGCCCTACATGTTTACACATGTCCAAAAGGAAACCTTTGAGATGAGCTCTCCAAATACAAACATGCACTGACTTGAACATGAGCTAATACAAAAGCAATACTCTAATCTCCCATGGAAACGTTACAAGAACAACAGTATATGTGAGTATATATACACACAAAGAGAAGCAAAAGATCTCACTCCATCTGAAAAATGAACTCAGTCCCTACAGGTTACCAAATTAATGAAGTGTGAGCTGCTTTGTAATGCAATTTTCCAAAGTGGAGTCCCAGGCCACACAAGGATCCTCCTCAGCTTTACAAAATAATCTCCGCGGACTCCTAACTTTACCCTTCCTCATTTTCCAATGTTAGCATGACGTTAAGAGGAGCTTGCCCCAAAATTCAAAGTGCATTTCCATCTAAAGAGTGTTTTTTAGGAAACAATAAAATGTTGGCATCATTGCTATTACTTGCCACACTCCTTGATCTGTTTTTGTGCTCCATATGTGCTCCCGGGGAACCCCTCACTAGGGAGGACTTCTTTTCTCTCTCTAAGTTACATCCAATCTGCCAAGCAAGGTTCAAGCGGACAAAGTGAAGTACACAGATGCCTGGCTCCAAATAGGTTCCTAGAACTCTCTTTTCAGAGATCTTCTTCATCAAAGCTGATAATATCAATTCCATTTTACAGACAAGGAAATTGAGGCTCACAGAAGCTAAAGGACCTGCCCAAGGCACAGAGCTGGTAGATAGCAGGATTGACAAAAGAACCAGACCTGTGTCTCACTCCAGAGCTCCTTCTATTCCTGCACCATGGAGTCAGCTACCAAACTCAGAAATCAGCAGTGTAGGACAGACAGGAGCCTCCCCAGGCCCTGTATTAATAGAATGCTGGGAGATATTAATCATAAAAGCTGCACACTTACTAAGAGCACATTTGATAGGTTCTGAATCCTCACATCTGACAACTGAAAAAACTGGGGCTCTCAGCAATTAGGTGAATCACAAGATGACGTAGTTTTAGCAAGGGATGAGTGCAGATTCAACTGTTTGCTGGACTCCGAAACTATGCTCGTTCCGCTATGGGAGGGTAGACGTTGAATGTGCCCGGAAAGGTCACCTCCCTTTGGTGAGGGAACCAACCAGCTCTCAGGCCAGCAAGGCCCCAGGTGACCTGAACCAAGCTCTCCACCAAGACCGAGTAGGCAAATGTAAAGGAACAGGCCCCAGGCTCTGAAGAGAGTGAAAAGGCAAGGCAGTGAGACTGCCCTCCCCCGCCTCTTGCAGAGATTCTCTCTGGTGAGTTGTTTTCTTCTCTGCCCCCTCTGTCCCCTCTTCCCCAGCAGCCTGAGGAGCTGCGAAGGGGAAAGTGAGCAGAAGGACAGACAGAAATAGGAATGACTGGTACAGAAACAAAACAATTGCTTGGCTAGAAGGCAAGTTACAGTAAACAACAACAAATTGACCAAGGAGCTTAAAATGGCTGAATAGAGACTGCAGCGGACACAGCACAGCAAGAATATCAAGCTGATCAATGTAAGATGTAAATACTTCTGTGCTCGTCAGTTGCATATGTCAACTTGGCTGGGCTACCGTCCCCAGTTATTCAATCAAACGCCCATCTACATGCCACTGTGCAGGTATTTTGTAGATGTAATTAAAGCTCATAATCAGGTGGCTCTAAGGAAGGGAGATTGTACTAGGTAACCTGGGTGGGTCTGATTCGATCAGCTGAGAGACCTTAAGAGCAAGAAGAAACTCCACCTGCAGACAGCAGCTTCCACGCACGTCCGAGGGTACCAGCGGCCCTTCCTAAAGGCCACCCTGTGGATTTCTGACTTGTCTCGCCTGGCCCCACACGGCAGAAGCCACCTACAATTCCTTGTAGTCAATCTCTTCATATACATCCCCTGCTGCTTCCGTTTCTCTGGATAAACCCTGACTGATGCAGCTCCTGTGAACGGCTGACACAAGCCCCAGGAGACACGGAGCTACGTATTCCGGCCCAGCAACCACAGATCTAAGAACACTTTGGAAAAAAACAGGTTCTAAAGGACATTTCCTTGGGAGGCAGGATTGGAAGGTGGGGCCTCCAGCTCAAAACAACTGGTTGGACCCCCTTGAGCTTCCTAAAATTGACTTTCAAGCAAAGGCAGGGCCCTCTTAGCAGACCACAATCTTGTGCGCACCCCTATTTTCCAGTTTACCATTAAAAATCTCTGAAGACAACCCAGGTGGTCTCTTATGCCAAAGCTAAGAAAGTGGAACGGAACACATTTAGCATCGGTGAAGAAATGATCCCCAGAGGGCTAGGGACAGATACAGATATTAAGCAAGGCACCCTGGTGGAGCTGATCCAGAGATGGTTCAACCAGGAGCCCAGAGGGAAAACGTTCTTGGGAAACAGATCAAGAAACAGTTTTAAAATCCTTATCCAAGTGAAATATTGGCATGACCTATATCCCAGTACTGAAACAAGTCATTCACAACACACTGCTGAAACAAGACCTCTGCTCACCTGACCTGATGCCCTGATTTGGCTATAAGGGTTCAATTCTGAAGCCCTGTACTTGGGACAGTCATTAGTGGCTCTAGACTAGATACCAGAGTTTCCTGCCCTCGAGTTAGCAGTGTGACTCCAATGAAGTCCCCATTTTCCATTCTGCAAAGCATTATTGCCAATATTTATAGAGCACTTACTATGTGCCAGACATTATGCTAAGCACTGTATATAGGTCATAGCCACCATTTACTAACCGAATGACCATGCAAGAGTTAACTTAACCTCTTTGTCTCAGTTTCCTCATAAAGTGAAGATAATATAGTACCTACTCCATAGGTTTATTGTGAA
This sequence comes from Lepilemur ruficaudatus, assembly GCA_963574885.1. NCBI lineage: Eukaryota > Metazoa > Chordata > Mammalia > Primates > Lepilemuridae > Lepilemur > Lepilemur ruficaudatus. Next base: position 11,634 of record CAUYRT010034020.1, read on the forward strand.
GATTAAATAAGGTCCTTCATGTAAGTGTTTAGAAGGGTGCCTAGCACATGGCACACCCTATACATGTTAGCCGAATATACACACACATGTGTATGTATCCTCACAATGGGCCACGAGGGTTGTCTCACAGATCTAGAGGTTGACAGGCCATGATTCATTCCTCATGTGGCAGGACCACAGCCTTCTTGTCTAAACTTCTGGAAAAGGATATAAAAACCGCGTTTTCAAAGGTAGGGGCAGTTGGGCTCCAGACAGCAGCTCTAAACTCACCCTGCAGCCTGTATCACACCCAGAACTGTAGAATCTCAAGAATAGGCTCTCCTTGATAAAGACAAAAGGGCTGGAGATCAAATGGGCGGTGATCTCTGTGGGCTTCAGCCAGGGGGACAGATGGAGAAGCACCCGACTTTCAGGTACATCCTGGATCCTAGTATCACACTTTGTCATTACCACCCAAATGCAACAGGGCAGAGGCAGACCAGCAGTGACTCCCTCTCACAGTGGCATTAGGAACCCACATTTGCAACGAAGACCCCAGGCCCTGTAAGGAGAGGATGTTAGGAACCAAGGGCAAAAGCAGATCTTGGGATACAAATTCAACCCTGGACACAGAAAGAAGAAAGGCAAAGGGACTCCTTCCTCCCCTGCAGAAATCACAAGCAGCTTCCAAGCCAGAGAGTCAGATAATGGGGATGTGAGGTGCGAGAACCAGGCTGCCTCAAATAAACCCAACAATCTGCCCCAGGAAAGAGTGGGGTCATCCTGCCATCACTTTCTGAGATGGGGAGTGTGACACCCATGCAGAACCCTTACCATGGGCATCGCTGTCTGCAACTCATGAGAGGACTAAGGTATAGCCAGGGGCTTTCAAGTCAGCCTCCCGGAGTCTCCCAGTAGACAGATTTTTTCCTCCTGTTATTACATGAACATAAAATAGTCTGCAACCTCCCTTTACAAAACACTTTTTCTATCAAAGAGCTCTCTGGAGGTTGTCCACCACGTCAGCCAAGGGCACCAGGAGGCAACATTTGATACAATTGCCCAACACTTGGGAAGGGCAGATGCATCAGATTACCAGATAAGACTGACAATAAAGCCTTAAAGGACGTCATGGGACTCTACATGAAGAAACACCAACATTCCCTCCTCAGTGAAGGCAAGTTTATTTGACCTCAATTTGTTGAATGAAAGCAAAGCCTTCACAGGGCTGGGGCCCGTGCCTGCACACAGACATGACACAAGTCCAGCCAGAGCCAGGAAAAGTCTACACTTGCGTGAACCCTCCCGGACAGGATGTCTTGCTCAGGAAAAATACACCCAGGCGAAGCTCACGACGACCACGGGCCACTCACTCACTCACAACATTCGCGAGCCTTAACCCAGCGAGTTAGAACAAATCCTAGGGAGTCTTTCAAAAGCCCTTTCTGGACCAGGTTTACCAGCTGAATTTGGCCTCTTTCCAATGTCCTAATGGCCGTAGAGATGTTTAGGAAGAGCTCTCTCACCACAAAGGGGCCAGAAACTCGTTCCTAGGAAATATGGCAGTTGATTGACCCCGGCTCATGAGAGGATCAAGCCCCTTATAATTAAGGTTCTTAAGGACAAGCCACAAAACCAACAGATGAGCAGCCTCTGGAATAAAAATGCATGGTACACACCACTCGGAATATCCCACAGGACACAATGAGTCATTCCACAAGAGACATTTAAAAAAAGAAGAACCACCACCAATCTTAAAACGTTTAGTTATTCACTCTGCCTTCAAGACAGAATTTGTTTGGGGAAAGACCTCACTGGAAAACTCAAAATGGTGCATCTAGACCCCTAGAATACAGCAGTGACACTTCTGGTTGAGCCAAAAGCTGTGTCTGTATCTGCAACCCTGACCCATCTGCCACATGCTGCTCCTCAGAGTCAGCCTCATGGAGGAAGCTGCCTTAATTGCATTTGGAAGAAGAGAATTCTCATTTTCTCCAATTTCCAGATCCCACCATGGTACTTATTACAGTAAACTACAATTCCCAACTTTTTAACCAGCTCTCCCGCATAATGGGAAGCACCCTGAGGGCAGGCAACTCACTCCACTTCTCCCTGAATCCTCCACAGCTAGCACTGTTCCCAGCATCCCTCAGGCACGAAAAACTGAGTGTTGGATGCATGAACAGGTAGATACATAAGCCATCAGTACCAGGTATGCTAATGTCGTGGTTTTTCTAAACACGGTGAGGGGGAACTGCCAAAGAAGCGAAAGGAAGAAATTAGAAAAGAATTATTTCCAGATTTTTAAATGCAACACAATAGCATACAGAAGTGCTTTTTTTTTTTTTTTAAAGTTCCCTCCTCCACAAGCAAACTCGAATGTCTGAGTTATTCTTAGGGCATTTTTGGACACTACAACCCTTAGTTACACATTATTTGGCTTCCCAAAAGGTAGCAACTGGACATGCGCTGTAGCACGGGCCGTGCATGTCCCTTCCTAGAGCAGCACCGAGCACACATCTGGGGCTATTTAACAACTGATTGGAAATTTAGCCTTCTGATTTCCAGTTAAATACTAGGCACAGGAAAACAAATAGCACTTGTTTTTCACTGAGCCTTGTCAGTCATCCAAACTTCAGTGCAGACCAGAGAACTGCCTGTGGTTTGGTGGCAGAGGCCCAAATATTTTGACCTTTTCCTTTTTTTTTTTTTTTTTGCCTCCAGTTTAAGTAAAAGGAGTAAACCAGATTTTGGCAAGCCTAGCTTCTTCACCCACCCCTTTTCCCTTCTTAGAAATGCAAAACTGGTTTTAAATATTAAGCATATTCCTGGCATTAATTTACATTTTTCATTAGGATTAAGTTTTGATTTGTTTTTAATCCAAAGCCAACAGCATAGAGTTTGGCTTCTCTCATTTATTTCAGCTGCCCTGCCTTGAAATTTACTTGGATTTGCTGAAGAGGCAATGCTTAGATTGCCATTTTCTGTTTCCAATTAAATTGGGATATAATATCTAACAGTTGTATTATCAAAGAATCAGAGAGTTTAAAAGCTGGAAGGAACTTATAGCTAGTACAATCCCCTCATTTTAGAGATGAGGACACTGAGGCCTGAGGAGTTAAGTGATTTTTGTCCAGTGACATATAGCTAGTTAGCGGTAGAGCCAAGGCCTCCTGACACCCAGGTCAGGGTGTTAACTGGAAAGAAAATCCTGAGTTGCCTCTGAGTTGCCAGATAAAATACAGGACACTCAGTTAAATTTGAATTTCAGATAAATAATGAGTAAGTTTTCATATAATTATGTCCCAAATATTGCATGGGCATACTAAAAAAATTATTTTTTTTATCTGAAATTCAGCTTTAACTGGGCATCCTGTATTTTTGCATGCCAGCCTGGCAGCCGTACCTCAGAGACCAACATGCCCTCCCACCACCCATCCCTCCCTCAAACGTACACATATTTCTTCTCTGATTTTAATGATAAACGGCTAGAAAAAATAAATCACAGCACAGTAATCCCAAGGGGGAATGAGGCTGGAAGAAGCTGTTTATTTCTTGAGACTTTCCTAATCTTAGATACCCTTTTTTTCCTAAACTCAGCCTGACATAAATAGTTTGGGCATGGCCTCTGGACTAGGCATTTTATGCTATTAGAAACCAGGCATTAGGGTCTCATCTTGAAAACTCCTGCTTTTCCAGGGCTCCAAGTACACAGATCTTGCAGGAGAGAATGCTCAGATTTGGAATGCAAATAAAGCAAGATTAAAAAAAAAAAATCAGATAAATCTGTGGAATAAAGTAAAAAGGTACATTTTAAAATCCAATTCACTGATTTTATGTCATCACTTTTTTAAAGAGTGCTGCAGCAAGGTTTCTTCCTAACAGCTTTATGAAATATAATTCATATACCATAATATTCATCCTTTCAAACTATACAATTCATTATTTTTAGTATATTCACCAAGTATGGTATACTCACCACTATGTAATTCCAGAGCATTTTTCTCCTTCCATCCCAAAAGAAACCCCATACCATTAGTAGTCATTTCCTATTCTCCTCTCCCACCAGCCCCTGGAAATTACTAATCTACTTTTATAGATTTGCCTGTTCTGGTCATTTCATATAAATGGAATCATATAATATGAAGCCTTTAGTGTCTGGCTTCTTTCACTTAGCACAATGTTTTCAAGGCTCATCCATGTTGTGCTATGTATCATAACTTCATTCCTTTTCACGGCCAAATAATACCCACTGTATGGATATAATGCTGTTTTGACCCAATCATTAGGAGATGAACATTTGGGTTGTTTCCACATTTTGGTCATTATGAATAATGCTGCTTTGAACATTTGTGGACAAGTTTTTATGGATGTGTTTTGCCTAATTATTTCCCAAAGAACAGTTTTACATCCTCATCAGCAATGTATCAGTGTTCTAAGTTCCCTATATTCCTGTCAACAGTTCTTATCTACCTTTTATATGATGGTCATCCTGAAGAGTGTGAAGTGGCATCTCACCGTGGTTTTGATTAGCAATTCTCTAGTGACTAATAACATCGAGCATCTTTTCAGGTGCTTTTTGGCCATTTATGTCTTTTCTTTGGAGAAACGTCTATTCGAATTTAAAGACAACTTATTGTTGTCGCTCTTACCAATCTTTTTTATAGCAAACTCAGGTAGAAAGTTCAGACATCTATTGCCCAGTTGAGTTAACCTACTTTTCTTCAGTGTAGAAATGATTTTATAAATAAAATAGGCTTATATGAACCAAGAGATTTTTGTTTATAGTTTCAACACAATACACTGAGAGGGTAGAATTATTTTAATATTTTTATTTCTGATTGCGTCGAGAGACAACTCTAACCTACTCAGTATCATCTAGGCCATACATCCTGCCAAAGGCAAACGGTAAGGCTATGGCAACTTCATCATGTGTGTGACTCACACTCAAGGATCCACTACCTGAAACAATCACTCTTCATCCCACCCCCGTTTCCTAGGTAACCACCACCACCAGATAAAGGAACTGCACCTGCACAGAAAACTAAATCATCACACTCCCTCCCTGCCTGACACGCTCCCTCTTGCCTGTGCTACGGAATCATGAGAAGGACACTGACATGATTTGACAGAAAAAGATGCCTTTATGAGACAGTACTGAAGTGTCATGTCTTTTAATCACCCTTGTGGGTAGCTGAGAGACGTTCTGAGTAGGCCCTCCTAACTAATTGTGAAAGTTTTCCTTTTTTAATGTGGGCAGTTACAACAAAACAGACATGTCAACTGAAATTAAAAGGTCACCCTGACAAATGAGTAGATGCCATTAACTGAATTTTTCTCATCACTCTACTTTTAAAAAAAAAATGAACCGTTCAAGTATTACAACTCTACCTAGAAAGTAAAGACAGCTTCTTTGAGATAGTGATGCAAATCCTCCGGCAGCATATCAAAGAAGTAAGGACACGTGCATCCTGGACTGAAGAGTCAGGAGACCCGCTCCTCCTGCTCAGCTCCTCTAAGCTCTCTGGGTAACCTTCAGAAGACAAGCTAAGCCTCAGTCTCTAGAGATTCCACGGACGTGTCTGATGAAATACTTTGCATAAAATAATTTAGTGATTTTACCCTCCACCCCCTGCAAACTTTCACTCATAACAATAAGCAGATCAACAGAACACGGTACTGGTTTTCTATCCGTCTCTGGTCCCTCTTGTTGCAAAGGCCGTCAAGCGGATGAGCAGACGCGGAATCCGTTTCAGGCCACAGGGAGGGGGGAAGTGCCCGCCTCGGGAGGGCTGCCCAGACTGTGAGAGAACTTGCACCCCTCGTCGTCTACTGATGTGCGAACCTGAATGAACAACAGATGTTCCACCATCTATTCCGGGCCGTGAAGAAATGTGCAGAGGGGCGAAAACCATTTTCCCTAACGGAAGCCTGCTGGACAACAAAGCAGAGTTCAGGTGTCCTGGAATTTAAGTCCTTGACTTCTCCCAGAGCTGCCTCCCCTGTGTTGGCAGTTTTAGGCTCGCCACTTGGTCTGCAGTCTCCTTACACGGGATTATTCCAAATAGGGTCAACGTTAAATTGTTTACCAAAGCCATCTCCCTTTTCTCATTGTTGGCGTGTCTTAAACTGATGGCTAAGAAGCAGTTCTTACAGACCTTAAAGAAAATTAAAGCAAATAAATAACTAGGAATAAGATACCTTCCCTTAAAAGCCATGGAACGGCAGATTGAAGGAGGGATTCAGAAAGTGGCAAGTGCAACTGTGACATACGTGGCCCACGCTTTTCATCTGGACCAGAGAAATAGGAATTCCATTCAATTGGGGGCCAACCAAGCCAGATACTTTATAATTACTAATGTAAATTCAACATCCTTCCCAAATGCTCTTTACTATGACTAATAATAAATAACAGCAGCAATGGTAACATAGTGTCTAGGATTTTATCAGTGCCAGGCACTGAACAAAACATTTGATATAATCTCATTTATTTTTTGTTTGTTTTTGAGATAGGGGTCTTGCTCTGTTACCCAGGCTGGGATGCAGTGGCACGATCATAGCTCACTGCAGCATCAAATTCCTGGGCTCAAGCGACCCTCCCACCTCAGCCTCCTGAGTAGCTGGGATTGTGGGCAGGAGCCACCGCACCTGGCTGCAATATAATTTAATCAAGATAATAACCATATGATGTAGGGGCTATTATTATTCCTATATTACAAGTGAAAAAAATCAGGCTTAGAGAAGTTGTATTTGCCCACGGTTACTACTATGGATTCAAACCTGGATAGGCAAAAGCCTTTGCTCATAAGCACTCCATGACCGGTCTGTTGTGATCATCACTGGCTCCATATAGCTAACTGAGCACCTGAAATGTGGCTCAGCATGACCGAGAAACTGAATTTTAAACTTTGGTTAATTTAAATAGTCATGCATAGCCAGTTCTTACAGTATTAGACAGTACAGCTCTGTAACATGAGGGCTACATGTGCATATGACCTTAGATCTGAGCCATTCATCTTACTATCACAAATAACTTTAGAGGAGACTGACAATGACTGTGAATATGAAGGGAGCCAGTTTACCACGACAGGTGTAGAGTAAGTCCTGTCTGGGTTTGAGTCTCAGCTCTGCCAGTAACTAGCCCTGTGATTTGGGCCACTAGTTAACCTAAGTCTTAGTTCCGTCCCTATCAGGAGAGGTCAATACACCATTGTCATAGGGTTATTGTGAGAATTAAAGGAGACAAAATATTAGCATATTTAGTGCAATACCTGGAATGTACTAAGGCTAAATAAATGTGCTAGTAATAACAACAACAACTAAATAAATACCAATTTTTGGCCTTTATAATGTAGAGGTAATAAGAGTTTCAATTCTCAGAAAAGGCTATAATTTATTAGTAACTCCCACTTTATAAAAATGTAGCTTTTGAGTTTTTAAATGTTTTATTTTGAAATTATTTCAAGTGTGCAGCAAAGCTGGCAGTACAAAGGACTTTAGTTTACCCTTTAACCAGACTCATCAGTTTTTAACATCTTACCACATTTGCTTATTATTCTTTCCATATATTGTATTTTTTCCTGAATTATTTGACATTTTAGCCCTTAACACTTAACATTAAGTATATTTACTGTATTTCCTAAGAAGAAGGATGTTCACTTAGATAACTACAGTATAATTACCAAAGTCAATTACATTGGTCAATACTTTAATCTACAGGCTCAATTCTACTTTCGTCCACTTTCCCCATGGCGTTCTTTGTAGCAGCTGCCCCACCCCCTCCCAAACAGGCTGCAGCTCAGGATCTTGTGTGTCTTTTCAGTCTCCTTTAATCCGGAACGGCTCCCCAGCCCTTCACTGTCTTCATCTCTGACATTTTTGAAGAGGACAGGCCAGTCATTTTACAGACTGCCGCTCACCTGGTTTTGCCCAGTGTTTCCTTATGATTAGATTCAGGCGATACGCATTTCCCGCTAGAATACTACGTAAGTGACGCTGTTTCTCATTCACAGGCACGAAATGTCCATCTGCCCCGTATTGGTAACGTGAATTTTGATCACTTGGTATTGCTGGGTATCTCTGCTATATGCAGTTACTATTTTTTCTTTGCTAATTAACAAGTAATTCGTGGAAAAGCTATTTTGAGAGTATCTAATATATTGTTCTTCAAATTCCCCCCACCTCTGCTAGATTTAGCATCTGTTGATAATTCTTGCCTCATCAACTTTTACTATGATGGTTACAAAATGATTTTCTAACTCTCATTCCTTCCATATTATTGACATTCTACTATAAAAAGATTTCCCTTTTTCTTTTTTGCTCATTTATTTATCTACTTATTAACTGTAATGACTATAGATTCTTATATTCAATGGGTACATTTGAGTTTTTAAAACTATTCTTCAAATACAGGTGACAAGAAACTACAGATCTGGATTAAGAGTCATTAATGAGGCAAAGTTTATTTATTAGGCAAGAGGAAAACTATTAACTGAGGACTCTACTTGTTCTGGATGCTGTGGGCAAGAGAGGTTTAAAAGCCTCAGGCCCTGCAGTTCGGAGGACATTACTAGCATGTAGCTCTCGCAACAGACAATATGAGTTATCGCCACCAAGTTGCAGTGTTGCTCATCATCAGACATGATATCATACCAAAAATATTCCATCCAAACAACCCATCTATTTCTCCACAACTAGCAAACTTGAATGTTTTGGCAAACTCAAAAGGACATGATTTACAAATAGTAGGTAATATTTGGATCTTTCCACAAGAGCTGGGTTCCAGCTTTTTTAAAATAAAATACAAATGATTTCATTTTGGAGTTCACTGTGTCACTTTCTCAACAAACAGATCCTCATATCAGAAATTAGGACTATGTTATATACAAACAGAATGGGTTTGTGCATATTTATTTTGTGGTCAGAGACCACACACCCCGTGGCTATTTACAATATTTACAGTGCTCCCGATGCCACAGTCTCAGAGCTGAAACCAAAGCTCCGGCCACACAGAGCATGACTCCAGGCCCTGCTCTAATGTGCAGGCTAGACCCGACTCTCCATCCACAGAGGAAGACATGTGGGTGGTGTTTGTTTTCTGTGAATGCTTATCTTTGCCATCCAAATATCACTGCGTGCACACTCCCATGCGACACTCTTTGGACACTGCTATTATATCAATGAAAGCAAGCCTTTCCTTGCAAAGTTTTAGGGCCCCTATACCTTTATGCTAAGGATCAGTTTTGGGAGGATTTTAAATGCTTACCAAGAAAAGTCTAGAGACACCAGTGGCAAGTCTCTCCGTCTTCAGATGCCAGAGCAGGGGCTGCGGGGAGTTGAGAAGGAACACGACAGGCTTATGGTGAATGTGGACTGAGGAGATGGGGTTCAGGTGCAGAGTGACCTAGGACACGACAAAAAGGGGAGAGAAATCTTAGCACTGGCTTTCCATAAAAATCACTCAGAGAAGCATCTAGAATACTTTTTCACAACTATTAACAGAAACAAGCCATAAGCCAGTTCAGAGTCTATGAATACAATACAATAGGTTGAACGAGATGATTTTGCCAATATGTGACCATTTTCTATAAAATGGCTATGGTTCAAACTATACTAATCTCAACCAGAACATGATTTAGCTCCGAGTAAAAAAACACAAATAAACAGAACACATTTTCCCCCCAAATTTGCAAGTGTGGAATAAAAAACACCTTCCCCCAGGACTGCCTTTTCCTTTAAGCCAAATGACTAAGCTTAAAATTGGAGACCAGAACCCCCTGGTGGTGGGTCATCCCTCTGAATCTCGGAGAAATAGCTTTCTTCTCCTCCAGGTAAGCTCCAACCTCTATAAAGTTAAGTGAGTTCTGCCAAAGGAAAGTGCCGAAAGCTAAAGGAAGGGGCTGCCAAGGGGAGCTGCCAGCGCTTTCATCATCCCAGCTATTTGCTTGAAGGGCTTTTCCAAAGAAACGAAGCACAGAGAATGCACAGAATAAAAACCGTCCAAAAAAAAAAAAAAAAAAAGACAGGGAAGAAAACTATGAGCCCGATAGGAAAACTGTGGCCACTTTTGACAGTAGCTCAAGGACTACTGCAGGTTACCACTGCCGTCATTAGCATCACCAAAAGGCACCTGTGAGCAGAGACGGGCAGAGTGGACTCAACAACGTCCTCTGGGAACACCCAAGCCAAGGTCGGTCAACATGAACGTTGAAGGCAACAGGACACACAAAGAAACCCTGCCCAGATGCTTTCCTGTAAACCTGTCCCACACTGGCTTTCTGTATAGAGGGGTGAGGTAAGACCCAAGAATCATATATTTAAATAAGGTGAACTTGCCAAAGATCACCATACAGTAATAAGGGAGGGAAAAGACTTAGGCTGGAAACATACAGACCGAGTGACACATTGGGAAAAAATAGCACATCTCAGCCACAATCCCTAAAAGGATCAAATGGTCTAGATCAGTGGGCCCCAACCTTTTTCTCACCAGGGACTAGTTTCATGGAGGACAATTTTCCCACAGACAGGGGTAGGGTGGGATTGGGAGTTCATGGGCAGGGTGCGGAGCTCAGGCGGTAAAGTGTGGCCCATTTTCTAACAGGCCACGGAGCAGTCCCCGGCTGCAGTCTGGGGGCTGGGGACTGCAGGTCTAGATCTATGATCTGAGCCTACACATTCATCAGGGATACAGCTCTAAAAGCTGGACGACTTGACTTTTCCCAGCGGCTGCTGGCCCACTTTGATCCCAACATATTCCTACCTTTTTTTGTAGAGACACTGCTTTTGACCAATGTCACTTATTACAGTATACCCTCAGGTCATTGATAAAAAAGGCACTAAACTTTAGTTATCTTTCAAAATCCATGCTTTAGCACATGGTAGGCATTCGGTAAGTGCCAACAGAATGTTTTAATTCTCTCTTTCCTATGCCACAAAAGTACTTTATTCTATGAATGATTTGTACTATAGTATATAATAGCATCTTGTTCATTACCTATTGAGTGTGCATATCTTAATTGCCAAAATAGACTGTAGACAAAGATATGTCTTACATTTAATACTATGCTTAACATTGCACACACAAATATTGACTGATTTTTCATAGGAAATTCATAAATTTATATGTTACCTAAAAGGTAAAAAAGGCTGAAGATATTAATAGGTTCAAAGGGATTTAGCTAGCTAAGTAGCAGAAAAATAACAGAAACATGAGCAATACTCAACCTATCATGAGCTATCTCTACAAAGAGCTAGGATCATTTTTATATGTGGCATCAGCACAGTGCTAAATCAAAGGACTAAATGAACAGTGATGTCAAGTACAGCTACAGCAAAACAACGTGTTCCTTGGTTGTACAGACTGCACCTCACGGCGCCCTTGGCAGATCCTGCGTGCATCAAGAAGTACACAGGTTGATAGCCACTGAAAACAAGAGGGGCTGCAGAAAGAGCGCAGAGGCACGGAGTCAAACTGCGGCATTAACAGGACGGAGAGATGCACACTACGGAGAGCAATCGCTATGCAGAGTGAAGAAAGGACGAAATCATGACTCGTTCAAGACTACCTGAAAACTGCAAAGCAATGCTCTGACTTTCACTAATAGCATGTGTCAGTAAAAGGTTTCCCTATTTATTCATTCCCAAACTGTTTATTGAGCACCATCAAAGCACAAAGAATAGCAACATATACCTGCAGAGGGTACATCAACTCATTTTCTGATGATTTTCTTTGCAGCCCTCAGGCATGCAATTCTTAGAGCTCATGGATATGCACAAGCTTTGCATATCCAATAAGTACATATCTCGAATGAACAAGAAATGTTTTTAAAGCTTATGAAATAAGAAAAAGATGTATGAGACAGATATTGGTGCTCATGTCCAAAATTTTCCAGATGGTCAAAAGTGTCGAGGCCTGGCTCACACAATCAAGGAATGATTTCTAGGAGCCACAGCTCTGAGCTTTCCTGGAAACGGCTCCCTCCTCAATATGTGGCAGTGTCTGGCCAAGATGAATCTCTGACTCTGGCACACGGGGTCCAGGCAAAGCCCCAAAAGCTATTTGGCAAAAAAAAATTCACACTACGATTGGGAAATTAAAAGTACCCAATACTTTTTCAAAAAGATCATTTGGCAGGAACATAGAGTCCTGTGAGCACCCGCTCACCTAATCCCTCAGCAACCTTCCTCTTCTTTCCTTCCTCCACTTGAGCAAATCTTGCTGAAGGGAAGGTAAAGAACAACCAACCAAAGAATGAAGGTATAAAAGCTCCCAGAAATGTGGAGAGAACATACCCGGAATACCTCAAAGAAACCCTGGCTAAGTTGCCTAATTTCTCCCAGGCTGAAAAAAGAAAAGAAAAATCCTCTGTAGGATCAATTATAGCTCAGTATAGACTAGAGTTACAAACCTAAGGACATCCTGCTGAAGTTTTTCATGATTAGACTGTCCAGCAATCCTGGTCTAAAAATCAGAGCTGAGGCAGACTAATATCCAATGGAGAAATAATACAAATGGTATCCAACAATTTCCAGCTTGGAAACCCAAAGAGTAGTTTAAAGAGTTGACCCTCAATCCTATGTCAAATTTATGCACAAAAATACAGGTAATAGCTTGGTGTGTGGGCTTCATAAGGAATAAGGAACTGAAGGTAGGGGCCATGTGAGCTGAGAAGGCTACTGGAGCTAAAGGTGATGCATCCCAAAAGAAGGAACAATGATCTGTCTCTAAATCCAGTGACTTCTTTGTAAGTCCTTGGAGTCATACAGCATTTGAGAACTTAATGTGTGTATGAACCCTCTTCTCTCTCTCTCTCTCTCTCTCTCTCTCTCTCTCTCTCTCTCTCTCACACACACACACACACACACACACACGCACGCACATCCATCTCACATAAAACTTTATACACAGTGTCAGGAAAATACATCCATTGCAGGGCCCATGAACTCCCAGATAAGTAGCCATTAACCTGGGTTAAGTAACTCATCATAAAAGAGCAGGAAGAAATGGAAACAAAAATGGTTCCATGTCATTAAACTAGAAATTACACCTCTGGTCTTAAGATGTCATCCTTTCGGGAGAAGAACTTAACAGATGACAACCCAGACCTAAAAAATTTTCACCTGTAGTTTCTGGCATGTCAGTGACCTCTTGAAACCCATACTTTGACAACATGCTGGTCCATGAGGCCTAGTTTAAGAGTTCCTACTCTAATCATGCTCGTCTCAAACTGTGCTGAATGTTCAGGCTTCCCAATGTCGTGAGAAAACCCATGTAAACCTGATTTGCCGCATCCCACATGCATGTAGACACCATCCCTCATACGTCACGGATTCCTCCCCTAAATGACGGTGAACTAGCGGGTCTCCTCTATACCACATCTATTCCTAAAACTAAGTCTTCTGAGGTTATCTGTGAACTGCAACAAACATATTAGATATAATTTTATAAAGAAATTCAAAGCAGATCTTTTCTGAGTGTTTTTCTGGAGAATCGGAACACAATTTTGACCAAAGTCAAGGCCAACTCTGAGGAGCATAAATCCTCTGAGCGGACACACAACCTGGCTATCTCCCACTTAGGAAGCATGTCCTTGCCCACATTACCACCAGAAAATAACAAGGACAGTTTTCCCTGGACCCTGTTGTGGTGAAGGCTTCTTCGTTCTCTAAGGATTATCTCCAGTAGGCAAAAACTATATATTGTCTCAAACTCTGTAAATCACTTTATGAAAATGGGAAACCCTACTCTCTTTATGGAAAGGCACCATAGAAAATTGCTTTGAACTTCCCAGGATTCACAGCATAAACACAAGACACTTCTACCATAGACATCTCCAAAGATTTATGAGTTAGAAGCCTCACTCCTGGGGTTTGTTAAACAAAAGAGCAAAGTGAGCAAAACAATTGATATGGCAGTCTAACAATTCTCCAATTTTGCTAACGTGTCAGTGAAGTTCCATTTCAACACTTCTGATTCTTAGAACAACCCCTGTGGACCCAAGAAGCAATGAAGTCATCCAAAACACTACCAGAGAGACTCCTATTTTATCTAAAACCAGACCAAATAATGCTCTGAAATGGACAATTCAATAATCAGTTTACACTAAGATAGATAAGAACTCCGACAGTGTGCCTATGATCAAGACCCATACAGTCGCATGCTGGTCTGTACACAGCCATTATCTGTCCCCTCTTCAGAGGTAAGGGCATCCACTTGGCAACGGCCTTGGCAGTAACCGAAAACATCCCGAATCTGGGTCTCCCATCACCCACGCTTCACATAGATGGACAAAGAGGCACAAACCTATTCCAGGAAACTAGGGCTCCACAGCTGAACTTGAATTTCACTTGTATCTGGGCAACATGACTTTTGGGGACTCAAATCTTCCCCCAGATGGACCTGAAATGTGCAAGTGATTGCCGAGGGTTGGAACAGTAGTTAGTCGCTGCTGCAAGTTTAAAGTGTATTCCAGCCTGAGGACCCCCGGCAGCTGACATTTTATTTGCCATTGCTTGTCTTTCACCATTTGAGAATTGGTATAAAAGGACTCCCTTAAAATATTCTTGGAAGGTTGGATTTGGAGCTCTTTAAAATTTCCTTATTGTTTATTTTTATATTTGTCTGAATTTCTAGAAGGATATCAATTAGTTGGTATCGAATGCAAGAAACCCTGAGCCCTTCGTGTCCCCACCCTGATTCTGGGCAGTCAACTGAACATCCTCCCCATTCAGGTCTAGAGAAGCATCGAGGTCAAAGACCTCACACCGCTGTGGCAAATGACATCAGGCTCTTTCCCAATGGTTTGGTCTTAAAACTACTTAGTGTGCCCAGAGGGACACAGTCAGTCAATTTCAAAACGAATCCCCCTCCCCCCAACAAGGACATGATCGAGGATTCCCTGGGAGCCTCTGAAAATAATCTAATATAACTGTAAAAGAGAAAAAAAAGAAAACCTAAAATGAAAGTCTGAAATGTGAGGCAGAAAAGAGTCCGCCCTCTCTGCTCCATATTTTGAATGCCCTGGAAAAATACTGGGAACTAAATTTGGGTTGGGGGTTGAGGGGCAGGAGCTCACATAAACAGAAGAGTATTTATGAAACGGCAGGTCACGACCCTCGAAAGGGGTCCTGGGAGCGCTGCAAGGGGATTCCAGAGACCCTGGCCCTCCCTCCCCAGAGCAGCCCACAGCCCAGCGCTGCGGGGCAGAGAGACAGGGAAAGCTCGGCCTGGATGTGGCCACGTGCTGGTGCAGGAAGGCTGCTGGGGGCCCCGGCAGGCCGCAGCCGATGACAAGTCTGAGGACACTGACAGGCACTCTTCTATTGTCCAGTGTTAACCACAGGCCGTATGAACAGCGTACTGTATACGTCACTAACACAACACAGCCTTTCGGGGTTCTGGCCTGGAGCATGCTACAGTGCTCCCGACGGACACAGGCGTCCAGCCCACAGTGCAATCGCCAATGGCATTTTCACCGTCCCCCAGGCGGAGCCAGAGCTCAGCTCTGCTCCCACAGACAACACTTGTGTCTCTACCTCTGCGTGGCACTACAGTAGTCTGTTTAGACGCCTGTCTCCTCTGTCACACTGTGAAATCCTTGAAGATTCTTCAAGGGTGGAAACTGAGTCACATTCATTTCTGCACCTCCATCCCCTCCACAAAAGCTATAGTAATGCTCACTATTATCTTGATTGAATGTGCTAAGGAACTTAAGATGTTGGTTGTCTTTCAAATCCAAGTGACTCAAGTGTGTCTCAGACTCATCACGTGTAGAATTACAAGGCCAGGAAGCAGAGAGGGCCACAAGAACACCAGGCTTGGGCCATCTGCAGAAATATACCCTCCTCTGGATTTCCACAAGCCATGGAATCAGCAGAGGTGCAAACTAATCCATCACTTGAATGCCAGGGGCTCCCAGTTGGTATGTGGATTAGACCAAATTATTCTCTAAGGAAACTAATTCTAGTCAGGGTAGGAAAACCTTGAGAGCTCTATGAAAGCTCTAACAAAAACAACTCCTGAAGTTCATTGCACCAGCCCCCTAAGAGTACTCTGGTCTCATCTACCAGGTTATGATTTTAAGGAAATGTTTTTACAGGAACTTCAGTTTCACTGTTACATGGCCTATCTTGAGTGAGAGAAGAGAAGTCAACCCAAAAGTCAAAGGCAGGAGGACATACTATCAGTCATGTATGGGGAGCATTTTTCCTGAAAAACCATTATTTTCTCTGACCAAATGTCCCACTATCTTTTAGAGGCATAGATTTTATATGCTTTTAATTCAGACAATAAACAGTGCCAGAACAGCCTAAGGTACAACAGAGCAAAGGCAGTTTGCAGTATTCACATCAGAGTTCGGTCCTTTGGCCTGTTTTCCTCCGCAGAATCAGTTTTCATCGAGCCCTGCAATGAGTTTTCAGGCTGCGACCTATGATTGCAGAAAGCAGAGGGAAAGTTGCCAAAATATGCACACAGAAATTGGCATGCTGTAGTTGATAAGTGTCTAAGATGGGATATCATCTCCCTAAAGCCAGTATTCAAGGGTATAAGTTTCATTATGTTCTTGAGTCAGAATTAAAAGCAATTCAACACATTTGTTCTAACTGGAAAGGGACAAAGCTACAACAAAGATCAGGATACCCGGCAACAAAATTTGTTATAGTTACTCTATACCTTAAAAATCTTTTAAGTACTTATTAATAACACGAAGGAAAAAAGTAAAAGAAACAAATAAGCAAAAGATCTAAATTGTGGGAAGTCTGAACAGTGATCCTGTAGATATTTATTTACAGGGAAATCAAAACTGAAGGTCATAGCAGGAACTACGAGAGGATTTTACCTCAGAATGAAATGCAAGCCAGGTACAGTGGCTCACGCCTGTGATCCTAGCACTCTGTGAGGCTGAGGTGGGAGGATCGCTCAAGGTCAGGAGTTCAAGACCAGCCTGAGCAAGAGCAAGACTCTGTCTCCACTAAAAATAGAAAAAAAATCAGCCATGCAACTAAAAATAGAAAAAATTAGCTTGGTGTGGTGATGCAAGCCTATAGTGCCAGCTACTCGGGAGGCTGAGGCAGAAGGATCGCTTGGGCCCAGGAGTTTGAGGTTGCCGTGAGCTAGGCTGACATCATTGCACTCTAGCCTGGGCAACACAGTGAGACTCTGTCTCAAAAAAAAAAAGAGAGAGAGAGAAAATAAATAAAGTTCAAATTCTAACATAAACCATTTGACTTTCAAGTTATATAACTAATACTAGATCAGTCATTCAGCAGTGAAGATACTGTAATCTTGTCAAAGCTATATATATATATATACATAGTCAGCAAATTTAAACCTGGTAAATCAAGTCATGTTAAAGGTAATTTGTGAGTGTGATAGAGCAACAGAAAGATACGAATTATCTTCCATGGGAATAATTAAAAGTTTTGGTTCCCATATCTGACATTTGGAAATACAAGGTTCTGCTTTAACATACGGAAATCCTATGTCCTAACTTTTATTTTCATAGTCTCACCTTTTATACTTAAAATGAGTTTTTAATATCTGAATTCTACTTAGTGCCTTGAACGTGGAAGGCACTCAAATATTTCACTAAGCTGCCAACTGAAAGCTGGACCACCTGTACCTAAAGAGTTTGAAGGTATCGTGAAGGCTTGGTTTCCCACGCAAATGGAGAAGGTCCAACCTATTCTTTCATAAATAATCTCTAAAGAATTTTCTAATTCTAACCAAAGTCTGGGAGGTCCTAAAAGATGTCAAAATCATACTACTTAAGCTCTATTTTACAATTCAGTTGGGTCCTAGATGCTTATTAAGTCAACAGTCACTGATCTACTTCTCATTTTCAGCAAAACTAATATAGTCTACAATTCTCTCTCTGCCTCATGCTTTGAAAAGACCACTAACTAATAAGAGCCAAAATGGGAAAAGTAGAAGGGGGAGTGGATTGCATTACAAAATATTCAGGCCTTGATTATAAACTTAAATGCGTATTGCAAAGTTAGCAGGATCTTACAGAAGTAACTAAAATTTGTGATGTGTAGGCAGAAAAAAGGAAATTTGACTCATGACATGACAAATCTCTTTACAAAAACGTGCTATAAATAAACAAAACATAACATTATCCATTCACTGGAATATTATTTGGCCATAAAAAGAAATTAAGTACTGATACATGATACAACACCAATGAACCTTGAAAATATTATGTAAAGTGAAAAAAGCCAAATACAAATGGCCACATGTTGTATGACTACATTTATACAAAATATCCAGAACTAGCAAATCCATGGAGACAGAAAGCAGATTAGAAATTGCAGGGGCTGGGGGAAGGGGAGAATGAGGAGTTAACTGCTAATTGGTATGGAGTCTCTTTTCTGGGTAATGAAAATATTCTGGAACTAGACAGTGGTGATGGTTGCACAACATTGTGAATATACAAATGTCACTGATCTGCATGTCTTAAAATAGCTAGCATGGTTGTATTAGTCAGGGTTCTCCAGAGAAAACTATCTTATATATAGATACATAAAAGGGGATTTATTATGGGAATTGGCTGATGAGATTATGGAGGCTGAGAAGTCCCACAATAGGCCATCTGCAAGCTGGCAAACCCAGGAAGCTGGTGGCACAGCTCAGACTGATTTTGAAGGCCGGAGAACCAAAGGCATCAATAGTATAATTCTCAGTTCCAGGACAAGCCCGAAGGCCTGAGAACCGGGGAAGCCCTCAGTACAAGTTCCCAGAGTCTGAAGGCCCAAGAATCTGGAGTTCTGATGTTCAAGAGCAGAAGATGGGTGTTCCAGCTCCAGAAGAGAAAGCAAATTCACCTTTCCTCTGCCTTTTGTTCTATGGAGCCCTCAATGGACTGGATGGTGCCCACCTACACTGGAGGAGGGTGAATCTTCCTTACTTGGTCCACTGGTCCCAATTCTAATCTCCTCCAGACACACCTTCACAGACACACCCAGAATTAATGCTTTACCAGCTATCTGGGTATCCCTGAATCCAGTTAAGTTGCCACCTAAAATTAACTATCACAATGGTAAATTTTATGCTGTATTTTAACACACACAAAAAATGTGATTTGAACTTTCATATGGGATGGACCAGACCAAGTTTGGTGTTTAAAATCTCGTCTGGAAAAGACCTTCATGTGTCATTATAAGGAATTCATTTTATCTTGAAAGGCTGAAAGGCCATATCAATCCTCAGAACTTCCCAACCAAGGCAGCCAAAGCTAAGCCACACACTAAGCTAGCTTCAGATACTAACTTGTATTTCCTATGCATTTTTTTCATTTATCCAAACAGCATTAGTTAAGTAGCTATTATTAATATATACCAGGCACGATGTCAATTACTGGCAACAGAAAGTCAGATGCAGCCTATCTTTTCCCAATTTGCTCACACTCCAGAGGGAGGACAGGTACATGAAAAGATGATAAACACCATGACTGAGATATGTGCAGGTATATATAGACAGAAGATGTCAGGAACGGGGGGGGCAATAGCAGTTTGGGCTGGGCTGGGTCTCCCAGACAGGAAAAACAAGATCCAAACTTCTGTTAGGAAACAGGCAAAATCTGTCACCATGATGTATGTTTTTGTTTTCCCCACTCCTTCCCAATTTTCGGAACTGCTCAGATTGATTGGATGACCACTTGTCAGAGATACTTGGGAAAAAAATTCCCAAACTAAGTATAAGCTGGACAGGATGACCACAAAGATCACTTCTGACCCTAGAGCCTAGCGATTCCATGATTTCATTACTGAATACTTCTCTTAAGACTTTTCAGAATCTCTTTACCTACTTCCTATTTCTTCTCTGAAGAAGTTCCCTAAATTTGTTTTTAAAAATCCACATATACAGTAAGCACTACAGTAAAGCCCTTGAGAGTATTTCTCAATAACAATTATGTCAGAAGAAAATGGTAGGCCAGCCTGAGCAAGAGCAAGACCCGGTCTCTACTAAACAAATAGAAAGAAATTAGCTGGACAACTAAAAGTATATATATAAAAAAATTAGCAGGGCATGGTGGCACATGCCTGTAGTCCCTGCTACTCGGGAGGCTGAGGCAGGAGGATTGCTTGAGCCCAGGAGGTTGAGGTTGCTGTGAGCTAGGCTGACACCACTGCACTCTAATCTAGGCAACAGAGTGAGACTCGGTCTCAAAAAAAAAAGAGTTCAAAATACTATCTTGGTAGTGGTAGTTCAGATCCCATCTGTCCGTGTCTGGGAATATGTGTGTCTGTGGCAGCTTGTGGCCTCTTGCTTATAAGTCCAGATCCCAAAATTAAAACTAGCTTCAAATAAGCCATCATTTTTTATAAAAGATTAACCTTAAAAAAGATCAATTGCACAGGATTATTGAGGTGAAATAATTTATATTGACTATAGATACAATTCTTTATAAACACCACGGTATGAGGAAAATTTTACTATTCTCTCAAAAAAAAAATGATAAAGGGTTACATTTTCCAGACCATTACAGATGAATAATATTCTAAAATATCGTTGCTTGGAAAGAGAGAGAAACCTGAGAAATTCAAAGTTACCTACATAACGTAGCCATCAGTTTACACATCCTTAAACAAGTAAACTTTCTAACCAGAGTTAACAAGTAGTAAAACTATATGATTTTTGTTTCCTCTTTTGTTAATTTTCCATTCACCAGGGAAGGTTGCTCTGTGTCATCAGTGCCCCCAGAAGGAAGCTCTTTCTTGCAGATGCTCCTGACCTATGTCCCGTTGACCCTTCTTAGAGCATCTAGCATCTGCTGCCTTGTATTATGTTAACTGTGGACATATGAACTATCTCAGAGGAGGGGTTGGGACTTGTCTTTTTATCACCTTAGAACCTAGCCCAGTATTTGGCTCACTTGGAGAGAGCTATATAAATATTTAATGATGAATGAAGGAACGAACGAACCCACACACACATTATAAAGCATAATTTAATCTCTTCCAAGATCTACATTTTCTTCCAAGTTGGCCGGTGTCTCCTGTAACCCAATCCTTCGGGTCACTCTGCCTTCTGTTCTAAATCACAGGCGGTTTGACCTGGTGGTTAAGAACAGTGACACAGAGCCAGCCTCTGGGTTGGATTCTCAGCTCTCCACTGAGTAGCCTTGGGGACTTGAGTACGTTAAGACTCTACGGGCACAAGTTTCATCCAATGTAACACGAGGATCTCAGTTGTGCCTATCCCATCAGATGTCGGGGCGCTAAATCTGCCATTTGTGTAAAGCACTTGGAATGGTGACTGGCACATAGTCAGTGCTCTCTAAGTGTTGGCTATTATTACTTCTACCCTCAAAAACCACAGCGATTTTTCTCCATTCCCTTGGTTCCTATGGAAAGCAGGTCTCGTCTATACTATCCTCCATTGAGGTTTAAAGTCAAAACAGCTTTCCTCACGGTCCTCCAAATTCCAAACTGCTGGCATCCTTGGACTTGGCCCAGGTCCTCTTCCTAAAACAACTTCTCCTCTCTGGGCGCACACAAGCCCCGCTGAGCTTCCCCTTTGCCACCACTCTTTCTTCCCCACCTGGCAACTCCATAAACTTCCTGTGTCCCTCGCCCAGAGCTCTTACTCATAGCATTATCATGACCAACAACATCTCCATGTTCACTTCACTCTGGCTTTAGCCAGACTTGGAGATACTTCAAAGGCCCCACATGATTGGGATAAGGAAGCTGTTTATTTTTAAATGCAACATATCCTGAATAAGATGCCCTGTTCCCATGTATTTGCTTACCATGACACAAAAGATCATTCTCGGGCTTTAACAAGCTCGGTGAAGACCTCCACCAGATACGACACCAAAAAGGTTGAGACAGCAGCTAAGGTTTCTGTTTCCCTGGAGATGGGAGTTTCATGGAAGGCTAAGAATCACCACAGCAACCAGACTACAAAAACAGTCCGTGGGCTTCAGCACCGTTAACTCTGGTAAAGCAATCTGCACTCCGTGAAAGGCTGGGGCACAGGAGTTGAGAAATGATCAAAGTAAACACAGCTCCTCAAGCACCATTTTGCTGTGTGGATTTCAAGGCATCAAGTCACAGCATCAAAGTTCTGTTACGAAAGATGCACATCAAGTGCCAAGGACTTGCCGGGCCCAACTGTCTGCTCTGGTGCGAAGGTCCGAGGAGAAATTCACAGCACGTTTTCCAAAACAACCATTTCAAATCTGCTCTAAGAGCAGACCAGTGTAAAAATGTATGCCATTATATCAAGTTACCCTGCCCCATGCTAGAACAGCTGTTGATCTCAACCCTGAATTTTTTTTTTTTTTTTAAAAAAAGGACAGTGATTTTTCTGATAAAACTTTAAATAGACTTTATTCATGCTGACTTTACATGGATTAATTCCTATAAATTTGAGAAAAGAATTCTCTAAACCTTATTAAACACTAAGTTAGAGAATGTCTGTTCTAGAATCTCTGATCTGCTACCCTAAATCTATACTATAGTTTATATAAATAATAAATAAGAAAGTACAGTGTACTATTTCTGCACTATATAGAAGCAACAACTATAAAGTATAGCAACTTAAAAACAGAAATTTCAGGCCAGGCACAGTGGTTCATGCCTGTAATCCTAGCACTTTGGGAGGCCAAGGTGGGAGGATCTCTTGAGTCCAGGAGTTCCAGGCCAGCCTGGGCAATATAAGCAAGACCCTGTCAGTTGTACAAAAAATTTTAAAAAAAGACAATTAGCTGGTGTGATGGCACACACCTACAGTCCCAGCTCTTTAGAAGACTGAGGAAGGAGGATCACTTAAGCGCAGGAGTTTGAGGCTGCAGTGAGCTATGATGATGTCACTGCACTCTAGTCAAGACAACAGAGTGAAACCTTGTCTCAAGAAAACAACAAAAAAAAACCTAGACATTTCTCCATGGATTTATAAAAGCCCTTGATTTTTATTAGTATAATTAATTTAATTATTAACTATGTTAACTATAGCTTGAATATACAGAAATTGTTTTTTTCTTTTTTAAGGAACTCAGAGTGGTCCACCTGAGTAGCCTTACAACATCCTCAAAATTTAGGTGAGAAAAATACACCATTCCCATTAGCAAGAATTTATATAAAAATCCTCAGACTTAGATTATATTGGCAGTACACAATGCATTCATTGAAAACTTAGCTATAGTGCGAAATATGTGATGTAAACTACCCTCAACAAGAACGTTTAGAAATTCGATTAGAACTGTGATGTGTACACGAGCTTATTATATCCCTTTTCTCTGGGATGCATCCCATGTGTAGTGCTGCTTCCTGAATCTCCTGTGGGGAGGGGATCCACCTGCACAATTTCTGGAGTTTCAGCAAGATGTTCAGTGCATTGGCATTGAGTCTACTACCCACCGAATTTATTGTTCCATGGGCCTCAGGAGCCCTGCTGTTTGCAATATATAAGGAAGTAATTAGAAATGTCTAACACCCAAATGCTTCACAGACAGGAATGAATGGGTTGGCTTAAAGCCTTGCTCAGTCTTTCTAGCTTTTCCTTGTTTCATCTTCAGGTTAATAGGCATGAAGTTACTAAGCTAACAGGGAAAAGAGGTTCTTATTTCATATGTTTTGTGCATTTACTATTCATTCCTCGGATACTAAATCATTACTATGTGTAAGGCTCAATCTTTCCAAAGTGTAAAAATATCTAAGACTTTTTAAAAATATAGTTTACATAGATTTTTTTTATGGGTATTAAAAACATAATCTCATGTTTAGGATGTTCAGAATGAAGCTAAAGTAGTTTTTTTTAGTGAGTAGATTTAAAGAAAGATATTACATAACAATATAAACAGTATATGAATACTGCACAAACTATAAAGACAGCACATATAAACTTATATTTGGGGAGCACCACTAGGTAATGAAAGGGCTTTGAATGCAAATTAGACACAAAAAGTTCACACTGTGATAGAAAAAGACATACAGGGAGCACAGATGCAGGGCAACTTGAATCTATGCTTCCGGTATAGTTCTTAAACTTGGCCCAAATAAACTCTCTACTTATATTGAAAAAAAAAAAAAAGACATACAGATACAAATACACTTCAGGGCACTTCAGCTGGGCCCTGAGGGTGGGCAGGGCAGGGACAGGCAAATCTAAGAGATGGGGCAAGGAGGAGGCAGTGGAGGCAGCATGGGTAGGTCTGAGGGCTATTTAATTCAGATGACATTGAGGAAATATTAAAAAAAATAAAGAAAAATAAAGTTGAAAGGGTGACTGGAGCCAGAACACAATGGGCCTTGAAAGCCAAGCTTAATTATTAATAATTAGTGCACACAATCATAAGACTAGTGTATAGTACGATTCATTCTTCACAGATGTGGACCATGACTTGCTTCCCAGTAATAGGCACACTAACTTCTGGCATATTAAGCATCACTTAGTTATTCACATCACCACATTAATTCATTAAACACACACATGTCAATCACCTGACTGACATGCCAAAAAGAATATATATCATTAATACATCTAAAAGCAATTTAAATCCCATGTTGTTTAGGATCCCATTCCATATCTATAGCATCCTCTTAGACTATTACTGAATTACCCAGGACTACCTTGCAAGGTGAGAAAATTAAACTTTAGTCCTCAACCCCAAATCACCCAGACTTGAGGAGTTTGTTCCCTGGCTTTGTTCCCAAGTCATAGGCCCTCAATAAACACTTGTTGAGTTTAGGTACATCTTAACCATAAACAATCAACGAATCAAGCACATGAGCTAGGAGCCTTAAGCAATTTTACAAGTAACAACTCACGGGGCCTGGTAATTCTGGTCCTGGTTATATTACTTCATGCAAAAATCTGTAAGTCCTACCCATAGTTCTCTACTGTGTCAGAAATGAGCTGGATTAAGCCTCTTATCTATTATCTATCCCTCTAATTTATCATACCTAGAGTAAAAACCAGTCACCATTCTCCACCCTACAACATCTTCCTGAGATGCTCTCCTAAATCTCAACAAGACCTAATAATACGTTATTAGCATTCCTACTACATATCAAAAACAATTTGGGGTCATAATCTCTCTCATATTATTCTTTTCAAAAAAGAAAGTAAGTAAACTATTGGTAAGCAATTTTAGAAAGAAGATAGGATTGCCTGATTTCCAGAAAATAATCATTTGTTTGCGCTCAGGGAGAAAAAGTCAATTATCCTTGCCTGAGAAATAGAGGAAATTAACTTTCATGTAAACCACAAACACTGGTGTTTCCCTATCTTGTCTTCTCCTAGTGTAAGATTCCTGACATATCACTCATTTAAAAAAAAAAATTTTTGCTAAAGTATCTTACTTTGGGTTTCAGTTTCCCCATAAATGAAGAAGCTAGACTAACACTCTGTGGCCACCTATAACTGTAAAGCCTGTGGTTCTTTGAATACCTGATGGAGTCAGTAACAGTCTCTGAGACAGAGCCCTAGAAATAGAGGTAGCTAACAAGAAAGAATGGGCTGATATGACTGAATCGTTGATCTCATAAATGTCAGGTCATACTAAATGATTTGTGTACTCAATTAAAAGGAACAACTGATAAAAGATTAGTTTAACCTGCCAAAGTGAAGGCACAAGAACAAAACAGAAGTCCTTTCTTCTTTCAACAAGTGAAAAATTCCTGAAATAAATTTAATTTTTTAGACCAGTGTGAACACGTTTTAGAGAGTTTCTTTTCTTTCCTTTCCTTTAATTCTGGGTCAATGTTTGCCTCTAGTCTTTTACATTTGGCAGAGGCAAAACAAACAATGAAATACTCAAAGCTAATCCTAAGGGGAGATCATGATTTACAGTGTCTTTTGAAGTAGGTAGTGCTGACAAGATAATAGTCTTGGGACGAGTTAATTTATTGGTTTAGCTAATTTCTTTTAGATATACTTTTCGATGGGAGTTATTTGATTCATACTGCCAGGAAGATTGGCAGATTTTTCTATTTTAAACCGAATGTAGAGCTTCCAATAAAGCAAAATATGGTTTAAAAAAACAAAAGAGTAAATGCAAACATTATCACACTGTCAGAATTTAAAACAGCATTTTGATGGAATAAATCCTTCTGAATAAGGACAGTGGCAGCTCTTGGTGAAACCCCACATCATTAGCCCGGGACTAAGTCTCAGTCATCACAATCAACTCATCTGGGGAGTGGGAATTCTTCGGGACGACAGGCGATGTGCTAAATGGGCGCTGGCGGGCACACGGTGCAGAGTTATGATGAAGTTCTCTCATTTTCGCCTCACTGTTTACTTCTTGTTGACAATTTTTTTCCCAAGTACTTCATGGGCTGCTCCAGAAGCAAAGGAATCAGGAAAAAAGTGAAGTTAGAACTAATGAGTGAACTTGGTTTAAGAACTCTGATAAAAGGTGGAAAGAAGAGAATAAAACCCAAAATAATATTTGTATATAACAAAATCACCAACTTTTAGTAATAGAGGAGACTCCAAATGTTTGTGATAGATAAAGAAAATGAAGCCCAAAGAGGCGACTTGCCCAAGTTCCACAGCTAGTTGTAGCAACACTGGGACTGGAACCTAAATTTCCATTCCAATAAACTAGCTTCTACTCATCCCGCTAGTAGAACTAGTCACGTCTCTTCTTACATAACCAATTCTCTGTTTGGGGGAAAGAGGGAGTCCCCGTTTTCAGAATTCAGGACCAGCTCTTTCAATCACTGCAAAAAAACAGAGAAATCTAAAAAAAGCCAAGAAACAACTTCTCCTCCTGCAGAGCCCCACACGATCCAACCCCAGCCTGACCAATCCCACCTTCCCCATCTTCCCCCTCGCTAAAACTCCACTCCAGCCACCGTGGCCACCTCTCTCGCCTCCAGCAAGCTCTTCCAAGCTCAGGGCACGAACAACAGCAGATGCTTTATTTGGCCTCTTCTTCCCCCAGTCTCTGCATGATGATCAGGTTCGCTCCTTTTCATCAGGCAGATCACTATTCAAGTGCACCTACTCCAAGAAGCCCATCCTGGCCAGGCAAGGTGGCTCATACCTGCAATGCTAGCACTCTGGGAGGCTCAGGTGGAAGGATGGCTTGAGGTCACGAGTTCAAGACCAGCCCGAGCATCATAGCAAGACCCTGTATAGTGCCTGTAGTCCCAGTTAACTCAGGAGGTTAAGACAGGAGAGGATCACTTGAGCCCAGGAGTTTGAGGCTGCAGTCAGCTATCATCACACCACTGCCCTCGTGCCTGGGCAACAAAGACCCTATCTCAAAAAAAAAATAAAAGAAAAATCCTAACCACCCTAACAGCCAACTCTTCCTGTCACTTGAATGCCCAGGTATTCTGTGTTCAAAACCACATAAGCATTGAAAGAAAGAGCTGAAACTTTGCCTTGTTTACCACTGTATCTCCAATCCTAGAAAAGTGCACACACATTTTTACAATGACTAAATGAATGAATGTATGAAAGACAAAGGAAAGATAAGCCGGCATATGCAGTGGCTGGGAAATCCTTTCATTTACATTTTCATAAAATTGAAAGGAAAAGCAGACAGACAGCCTATTGGCTTCTATCCAAAGCACATCTCCTGGACACTTCTTATAAAAGGTCATCACCAATAAAATAAAAACAACCAACTTTCAGCCTACTCAAGATATGCAAGAAATCAAGATCAAGTCACAATATATCTTCAAAGTTCACCTGATTCTGCCAGCAGGAGCCCTGCAGGGCTGAATTCTGGGGCATGTGAATGATAACATTGTTTTATTGAAACATTTTCCAAGAGTCCAAATTCAACTCCATGGACTTTTTTCACTAAAGGGCAAAACACTAACCTGTTTCCAAGCTATTTAGTAATATTTTGGCACAGATAATCCAGTAAAGAGAATTGTTTGTATATAGAACAGAGCTAGTGTTAATATCAGGGCGCCCCAACCTGCCCTCTTCCTAAGCTCTTAACCTATAGATGACGACCCGGCTATTCACATTTAATTCTTACCAGATGGTTGTTCTATTGCAGCTCAAAGACTTACCTACAATATGATTAAGTCAACAAGCAACACTGGGAGCAATATTTAAGCCCACATTTAAGAAAAGAGGTTGAGATCATCTAAATGGGAGCAGGAGCAACTCACTACCCACTGTATCTATGTTACCTTTGGCACATTCTCAAGGTTAGTGGTGTCAGGACTGCCAGTGTCTGGCACTGTGCCTGACAACGTAACAAATGCTTAGTAAATAATGATTTAATGATTGAATAAATCTCCAAAGCTTGGGAAAGCCCACCCTGCCCACAGCCACTCACGCTGCATGTCAACTCCATCTACAGGAAGTGTGCTAGGAATTCAAGCTTGGCCTCTACCAACTACTTCCCAGCTCGTGACCTTGGGTAGAATAATCTCTCTCAGCCTCAATTTCCACACCTGTAAAACAGAGCTAACAGCATCTCCCTTGCAGGAGTGTTGAGAAGACGGAATAAAACGCCGGGTTTTGCAATTCTCTGGAAAGCAGCCTACTAGTGTTTGACTTTGACTCTGATCAGTGTGGTGCCATTACCTCCTGCCTACAGGTCCCTGGATTTTGAAACAGGATGACAAATTGATGACAGCTGCATACATGGCCCTCAGGCCACTTGGCTTCCTAATGATGACCTAATGGTTTTTCCACAATTTGTCAGCCTGGCCTTCACCTTTGGGATTTGGAGCTCATTAAAGACCAGGCTTGAAAGATACAGCGTGGGCAGCACAATTGTAATCATCTCTCCCGCGTCTGGCTTCACCTTCCCCCGTTAGTCCTGTGCAGGCTGAGGTCTGGCTCTCCAAACTTCATTGCGATTTTGGGTACTTAAGAATCCAACAAAAAAAGGTCCTGAGAATCCACACCTGACCCCAACGCCACATCTGCTCTCAGGAGACCCCAAATCTCTGAACAGAAACTCAATCACCTGCGCTTGCTGGTGTATGCTTTCCAGAGAAACAGGAAATGCTAAAGCAATGAACTGCTTCCAGGGCAGCTGAAGTCACTGGATTGTGAGGTAAAGCTAGAGGTTTCTCCCAATCTGTAGCTGAGAAGTGTGGGGACAAACACTTACCTTTAGAGGCCTACCTAAATTGCCCCTTCCAGTGTTAAAGATTTTAGCAATTCACCCGGCTTTGGAGACCTGCAGCGGTACAGCGGAACATCCATTCTCCCGGCATAAACACCAACAGGCAAAACCATCAGACACAAGCTTTCACAGCTGCCAAGGTACTTGCTGTCTTCAACATATTTCATACTCAACTGGGCTCTGTTTCGTTTACCAGTCTCCTCCCCTGGTCTTGGAAAATTCTCCTTGCAGCCCTCCGCCAAACCACATCCCTATTTCAAACCTCTCCAAATTCTCACCTCCAAAACGCAGGGCCAGGCTAGCACACCTGGCTGCAATTACTCCGCAAAGCCCCCCTGCCCCCCGCCCCAGCCCTCCAACATGCCTGATTACTTAGCACTTGCGTGTTTATTTCAGCCCAGCTGCAGTTGCTTAAGTCTATTTGGTTGGGTTTCTATCACGTGTGCTTACGGCAGTGAGATGGTTCCGTATCTCTGTCCTTTCTGTTTGCAGGTGCTGCTCTTTGTCCCTGGACGCCCGGTGGGTTGTGAGGGCTGCTTCCTTCCTCGCTCCCACAATGCTTTGCGCCGGTGCCCAGTCCATGAAGGCTGCTGCCTGTCCAAATGCATGGTTCTAATTTATGTGGAGAGGGGCCTTTGCTCAGCAAACTGAAATGATTAGTTCCTCTAATCTTCTATATTTCAATAAGAGAGAGAGGGAGAAAGATTCTCGTGTGTATTCTGTCCTGATGAAACAGTAGAGCTCTTTGGAAAATCATGAGCTGTGCAAGGCAGTAAGATCTAAGCAGTGAAACTCAGAAGCATTTCCCAAGCATTTAGAGGCCAGACTTGCCCCCAGATCTGTAAATCCTACTTAATCCAGGTTTTAAAAAAAACACATAAGACGACATCAGACACCCATAGTTTACATTTCAGCTATTAGGAGGTTCCTTGCCCACTGTACGCTTAGGGTTTCTTATGGATATTTTCTAGTTTAACAATTCCAGAAACACTTTCAACTTTTTTTTTTTGAGACAGTGTCTCACTCTGTCTCCCAGGCTGGAATGCAGTGTCGCAACCATAGCTCACTGCAGCCTCAAACTCACGGGCTCAAGCAATCCTCCCACCTCAGCCACCAGAGTAGCCAGGACTATAGGCATGCACCACCACATCTGGCTAATTTTTGTTTTTTGTAGAGATGGGATCTCACTAAGTTGCCCATGCTGGTCTCAACCTCCTGGCCTCAAGCAATCCTCCCACCTCAGCCTCCCAAAGCGAGGAATCCTCCCAAAGGATTACAGATGTGAGCCACCACGTCCAGCCTGTAACTTTCAATTGGTATTTATTACTAAATGCAAATTACACTGTTTTTCATAATGTAGGCCTAGAATAACTGCACTAAAAACATATCCTTAATTTTCAATGTAGCCTCAAAAAAACAATAGCACTGAAAGAAGTATTAGAGTTCAATCTTCCCAACCTGTTTATATTGACAAAAAAAGAAATTAAGACCCACATGGGTCTATACACTTGCTCATCTAAACAAAGAAGATCATGATAGATGGAGGACCAAGTCCTGTATTAAGACTCACAATCCAGTGCTATCTTCTACACCTTGAAACCTTGGCTTAAGAAACGTTATTTTAGCCTGAACATACCAATATCAATAATTAGATCTTCCAAAAAATACGAGAAATTTCCAAATACAAAATTTCTAGATTTAACCTATTTGCTAAAGCTCAACTGTTAGGCCAATATATTCATTTGTTCAAACATTTATTTAATGAATATTTATTGAGTGCTTAGTATGTGCTAGACACTGTTCTAACTGCTGGAGATATCAGTGAACAAAATAAAACATCTATTCTCATGGATATTCTAGTGGAAGAGACAGATAATAAACATGCTTAAAAATAAATATCAGATGATGATATGAATTATTTTTTGTAAGTAAAACAAGGTCTAGAGACAGTGTGTGGGAGTTTATGGCTATTTCACATGGTCAATGCAGGCCTCTGCAGAGGGAAGAGCAGAGCAGGAACTGGTGGAGGGAGGGAGGGTGCCACATGAAGAACTGGGTGAAGAGCTCCAGGCGAAACCAAGAGCCCACGCAAAGGACGGGAGGCAGGACATCAGGGCCAACTACTGCAGTGAACGATGCTGAGAGTGGTAGGAGAGGCATGAAAAATCAGTTAGGGCTCTGGCAGGGACTGGGGCTTTTATTCTAAATGTAATGGGAACCACTGCACGAAGCTGAGCCGGTGAACTTTGTGACTGGACTGAGGTTTTTAAAGGATCATGCTGGCTGCTATGTAGAGAATAGATCTTATTAGCTACCAGCGATAGTAGCTGATGTTCTTTGAGTGATTGATTATATTCCACACACTGTTCTAAGCACCTGTTAACATTTTAACTAATTGTCACAGCAACCTTATGAAGTAGATACAGTTATACCCACGTGAGGGAAAACAGGCACAGAGAAGTTAACTAACTTGCCTGAAGTCACACAGCTCCTCAACAGTGGAGCTAGGCTTTCAACACAGGCACTGTACTCCAGACCCTGCACTCCTAAGAGAGGTGGGCTTGGGGTCCACTGCATCTCAGGCAAAAGTGTGAGGGTGGCTCGGACCAAAAGGGGTGGTCAAAGGTAGGCAGATTCAGAACATATTCTTAGGGTAGACCAAACAGAGTTGGATATGACATCTGAGCAAACACAGGAAGTCACAGATAATGCCAAAGATTTTGGTCTCGGCAACTGGGTGGTAGTGTCCTCTACAGAGATGCGGAGGAAACCAGCACAGAAACTGGGCATGGAGGGCTGCACGGAATTCTAACGTGAGACAGAGAGTGTATCTGTTTCCTGTGCCGCTGTGAAAAATCACCAAAAACTGGGCGACATAAAACAACACAAATATATTCTCCCACAGTTCTGGAGGCCCAAAGTCTAAAATCAGCATTACTGGGCCAAAATCAAAGGTGTCAGCAGAGCCACACTCCCTCCAGAGGCTCTGGGGGAGAATCCGTTCCTGGTCCCTTCCAGCTGCTCGTGGCTGTTGGCATCCCTGGGTTTGCGGCCCCATCCCTCTCATCTCCTCCCCCATGCTCACACTGTTTTCTCCTTCTTTGTCTATGCCATCCAATCTCCCTCTCATAAGGACACATGCAGTTGCAGCTAGGGGCCACTAGATAACCCTCTGCAGAGGGAAGAGCAGAGCAGGATGATCCCCCCATCTCATGATTTTTAATCACATGTGCAGAGGCTGTTTCTATGTAAGATGACATTCACAGGCTTCGAGGGTGAGGATCTGGACATGTCTTTGAGGGCCACTACTTAGCCTATCACAGCCAGGAAAACCGCAAATAAGAATAAAATCCACAGATGTGGATAAAGAGTTAGCAAAAACTTTTCTCTTTTATATGAGAATTTGATCTTCTGTTAACTGCCTCACTTCTGTAACCCTGGTAATCTGGTAAGACAATATGTCAACTATAATACAAGGCAACTTGCTTACTGGGACTGGAAAAATTTAAAAAATATCTCATAGGAAGTGATATTTGGGGGCTTCCCTGAGAGCAGGGACTCTTGTACACCGGGCATGTTTACAAGAGTAGGCACCATGGAAATTATTCCTATAGAGCTGCAGTCCCAACCCCCAACCGGGCTGCGGCCCGGTACCAGTCCACGGCCTGTTGGGCAATGGGCCACACATCACTGCCTGAGCTCCGTACCACCACCCCACCCCTGGTCCGTGGAAAAACTGTCTTCCATGAAACTGGTCCGTGGTGCCCAAAAGGTTAAGGACCACCGCAAGTATAGAGCACAGTTCCTACAAGGATATGAGGCTTTTAAATAGGGTATTACACACAACACACACACACCCCTCACCTTCCGGCACTGAGCCAGCAACTGGAGCACACTGCCGGCTGTATGAACTGATGTGCAGGTGGCCACAAGGCACCCAACAAAGAGGGATGCCTTGCTGCTCTGCTGCCTGTTGTTTTTGCCCCATATCCTTTTAGTAGAATGAAGCCACCTATAGCCTGTGATAGTCTCTTGGTCTGAATGTTTATTTGAACCCAAGGAGCCCCCCTGCATGAGTTTGTTGCCACATGTAATAAATACAAACACAGTTTCAGTTAATTACTTCCATTGCTTCCTCCACCAGACCCTTTACCACAGTTCCCAGCAGGGAAAGGGGGGAAGCATTGGTTTCATCTGTTCACACTCTTGTGGTCTCACTCACAAGCTGCAAAATGGCCAAAAGGGGCAAAGGCAAACCTGGAAACAGAAATCAGTAAATTCACAAAAACTGGGTTGACTGTTCCCTCAGGGAGGAGGCGTGAGTAATACCTATAGACAAGTATGTCACGCTGCCTGCGCTACGCCTTCCAGAGGCCTCGCCTGCAGAATTAAATGCAAAATCCCCAACCCACAACTCTGCTGGAAATGTGCAAGTGGGCTCATTACTCAGAGTCAAGATAAAGGATAAATCTTTACGAGTACCGTAAGTATGAGTCATAAAAAATAGGAAACACATGTCGGACGTATACCCAGCACTAGCACCAAGCCAGGGAAAGTGTTTGGGAAACGTATATAAGAACACATGGCAAAACAGGACAAAAACTGCCCTTGTACATTGCTCCAACACACATTAAAAAAAAAAGTCATAGCAAGTCAAGGGTCCGTATCACCCTGGTCTCTAATAAACAGAGGTCATTTCCATATTTGGAAATAGGTTGGGCTTTTTTTTAAAATGCAAATAGGAGGAGAACTGAATCAAGAAAAAGTAACTTGGAGTAGGCTTTGAAAGATTTTATGATTTGGGAAATTTGAACGGCTTCCAACTAAAATACCGGGAATTAGATCTTAACAGTATTAAAAATGAACAAGAAAGATTCTTTCAGAAAAACACTCGTTCACAATGGCAACATTACCACTGCATGTAGATTCTCACTATCTTAACAACCTGTGGTGCTGAAGGGAAAAAAGTGACATCTTCAAACCTTATGAAAGCAGGAGACAAAAATAAACAGCAGCACATGCACTGACCACAAACCAGCAGCAATAAAAGGGCTGCAGGCCCCCTGGTCACCTGCACCAGATGAAAATCTAGGGGGTGTTCTGAACATAAGGGAGGGTGATCGGGCCCCTAAAGTCCTCTAGGGCCAGATGACTGAGGCAAAATACATCGTGACTGGACATTAAGCTCTTCAGTTGTCATTGATTTTGAAAGGCTCCAAATGTAACACTGTGCACAGCAAGCAAAGTAGACAACCTAACTGCCCGTGTGCTCACACTGAAGCACACATGTTCCGATGGGCCTTTGGGGACTGGACTTCAGCCTTCTCCTCTACCTCCAGAAACCGCTGCTTCCCACGGAAAGCACTACTTGTGTGCCTATCTACTTGAGGTTGGGAGGAGGAGAGGGATGTGTAAAGTATTGTTTTTAAATTCATTAAGTGTTAAATTTACCTAGGACTCCAAGAAAGTCACTGCTCTTTAGGAACTATTCTGAGGCAGAAATCCCAACGATAACCTCCATCTCACAAAAAATCCAACTCTAGGCTATCAGAAGACCCCCATCAGTGTGGCCAGAGCTGAGAAGTACGACAGCACCTTTTCTCTCTACCTTTTATCTCTCAACCCTCTCGACAGTCGCTAGACCTCTCTGCGAGGCACCTGGGCATGTGCTCACATCACTGGCAGTGAGGCCACACTTCCGGGGGCTCACCTCTTGAGAAGACATCACTGCAGCTCCCGTTTACGTCAGCCTACGGGTGTCAAGGACCTACCCTGTGGCGAGCCCAGTGCTACGCACAGAGAAGCCACAGCCACGTCACCAACTTGCTGCAGCAAACTCAAAGAACCAGATGCACGTACACGTGTGTCAGCAAACAGAAATCAAGCTTTAATGTACACGACGTGACGCCCGGCAAGGGTTAGGCCACAGCAGTAACACAGGATCCTGAAGCTGGCTCTGTCCCTGGCTCACGGTTAAAACCAGTAACAGCTAATCTGGTCTCCCTTCAAGAGCAGCGAAATCATGCCTGCAATTTGCAACTCCCCCTCCAGGAGAAGTAAAAATTTTAGATTCAGCTGAAAGAGTCTGTGGTTCAGGTAAAAAATGCCATAAATATAAAGCATTACTGTAAGGTGTCCTGAACTAAAACCCTATCTATCTAACACTCTGGGCCTTGATATTTTAGCCTTTGGACAAAGCCAAGGAGCTCAGGGAAAAGGATTATTTCACTTAGCCAACAGCTAGCTGAGGTGCCCTGGCGGGCTGGAAAGGAAAGAAAGAGCACACAACTGCACCGAAGCCAAGGCGGCAGGTCTTCCAAACACAGACTTGGATTCCTGTGTCTTTAAGGCCAGACCCTCATAAATGGACTGCTTCTGCTGGACACCACGCTCTAAATAAACAGACTCTTCTGGCCGACACATACTTCCTGTAGGGTTCTGGTGGGTAAAGCTTACAGGCTGCCAAATCCAATGACCAGCAACTTTTGAGCTGACTTAGAAAACAAGCTACAAAGACTTGAGTCCAGAGTAAACAAAGGAAAAAGCCACATTAAACAGGGAACAAATTACTATACAGGCAAGGGTATTTTAAGTACTGAGCAAGAAAACAAAAATCAAAAAAATTAAGTTATAA
The DNA here is from genome assembly GCA_963574885.1 of Lepilemur ruficaudatus. Classification (NCBI taxonomy): domain Eukaryota; kingdom Metazoa; phylum Chordata; class Mammalia; order Primates; family Lepilemuridae; genus Lepilemur; species Lepilemur ruficaudatus. Next base: position 47,307 of record CAUYRT010034020.1, read on the forward strand.
GGTATTTAATAATGCATGGTAGAGTAAAATGCCCTCGTTCAATCGGAGGAATCAAAGTTAATTAATTCCAGCAATATTAAGAATTGGCTGGGAGCTGCTTCCTTCATCATGAGGACAGATCACCCTCAATGGCCCAGCTTCAAACCCAGCTCAGGTCAAATGCACCACCCAAGGGAGCAGCATGGAGTCGAAAACCATTTATAGCCTTTTACCCAGCTGAGGGAAAGGACTAACCAGTTTACTAGCAGATAACTAAAACCCCTAAGAGTAAAGAAGAATGTAACAAAAATTTAGAAATGGGCTAGGGGGAAACCGAAACAGAGATCTGCAGGGTTTAAAGATTAATTAAAGGAGATTTAATTAGGAAAAAAATACATCAAAACAGTAATACATAATGGAGGACACCTGCTTTGCTCTAGTGGTTAAGAGGGACCTGGGGACCAAACACCAAGTCCACTGACAGAATGCAAATCCAATAAAGATGCATTGTGGAAAAGGGGTGTCCTTTAAGACTTACAGTGATGCTTTAAGTAACAGGCACAACACCTTTCAAGAAGCCAATCTGCATAGTGCAAAAGACGCCAGGACCTAGTTCTTGCCCTTAAGACGTCCACTCACCAGCTAGGTGTGCAGGATTAACACGTGTGATTCAGCAGCAAATAATACAAGAAAATGTATAGTTCCATACGCTGGGAGGTGCAGGCTGTGGTGGGGAGAAGAGGATTCAAAGCAATGCTTAGAAAGGAGGGAAACGGAGGAGGGTAAAGGAATCAGGAAAAGGTTTGCTGAAGAGTTAAAACCTAAGCATGGGCTTCTAACATGGCAAGGACTGAGAGACTTAGGCAAGTCCAGGTGGCATTAAGAATAAAGGAGTAGGGCCGCAAATTCAGCAGGTGTGCCAGGCCCAGCCCAGGAACCTGCACCCAGGGACTCAGAAGCAGGGCGTCACACTTTCAGAAGCACTGGTGGAAGGATCAAGTCCAAATCCTCACGCGTGTGGCCTTTCAGGTCTCATCTCTCCCTCCCGGCCCCAGCCCACCCCCACCACCGTCCCCATCCGCTATTCCAGGGGTTGGCAAGCTCTTGCTGCAAAGGGCCAAACAGTAAATATTTAAGGCTTTGCGGGCCATGTGGGTCTCCATGACAGTATTTAACTCTGCGTTTGTTGTGAGAAAGCAGCCACAGACAATACTTAAACAGACTTTATTTACAAAAGCAGGCATCAGACTGATGGATGGATAAACAAAACACGGTAAAGCCATACAAGGGAATACTATTCAGGAATAAAAAGGAATGAAATAACTTTTACAACTACGACATAGAAGAACCTCAAAATGCATGAAGTGAAAGAAGCCAGACACAAAAGATGCACATATTGCATAATTCTGCTTATATGAACGTCCACAACAGATAAATCTAGAAAGCAGATTAGTGCTTGCCTTGGCTTAGTGGGTCAGGGGTGTAGATGGGGCACCCACAAAGAATGGGAGAGTGACTGTTAATGGGTACAAAGTTTCTTTTTAGAGTGATGAAAATATTCAAAAGTTAGATTGTGGTACTGGCTGCACACCTCTATAAATACACTAAAAATCATTGACTTGTACGTTTTAAAAAGGTAAACTTTACAGTATGTAAATTGTATCTCAATAATAAAGCTATACTTTAAAAAACAGGCAGTAGCCAGGCACATCTATAATCCCAGCACTTTGGGAGGTCAAGGCAGGAGGACTGCTTGAGGTCAGAAGGTCAAAGACCAACCTGAGGAACATAGCCAGACCTTATTGCCACAAAAAAATAACAAAAATTAGCCAGGCATGGTAGCACGTGCCTGTAGTCCTAGAGCCAGGATGATCATTTAAGCCTGGGAGTTTGAGGTTGCAGTGAGCTGTGATCATGCCACTGCCCTCCAGCCTGGGTGACAGAGTGAGACAGAGCTGGCAAGGAGATGAGACCCCGTCTTAAAAGATAATAATAATAATACAGGTAGCAGGCAGGATCTGGTCTGTATACCAGCCACACCAGATACATGGAGAACTTTCCTCCACACCTGGTTTCTGCTCTTTCCATCCCTTGGTCCAGCAACGTCTACTTGACTTTTAAGCTCTTTCTTCTGGGAATCCTTCCCTCACTTCCAGGTAGAATGAACATTCCCTTCGCTGGTCTTCTGCAAAATTTTGTTAATATGTTATCATATATTATTTGTCTTCTTGTTGTTGTTGTTGTTGAGACAGAGTCTCACTGTGTTGCCCAGGCTAGAGTGCAGTGGCATCAGCTTAGCTCACAGCAACCTCAAACTCCTGGGCTCAGCCTCCTGTCTCAGCCTCCCGAGTAGCTGGGACTACAGGCATGCGCCACCATGCCCAGCTAATTTTTTTTTTTCAGTTGGCCAATTAATTTCTTTGTATTTTTAGTAGAGACGGGGTCTCGCTCTTGCTCAGGCTGGTTTTGAACTCCTGACCTTGAGCGATCCGCCTGCCTCGGCCTCCCAGAGTGCTAGGATTACAGGCGCGAGCCACCATGCCCAGCCTATTTGTCATGTTTTATTAAATTTATTCTCCCTCAACCCCAATAGGTGCTGAAGACATAAAGATGATTAAGCATCTAGTACAGTGTCTACCTAGCACACAGTAGGTTCTTAATAAAGAATTCACAGAATGGGTCTGTTAATGAAGAAAAAATGAATTATTGAGGTATTATCTTGAGAAGACGGGTTTTATGAAGCGGTTCCCAAGCTAGACCAAAGAATCAGAGCCTAAAGCTGAAGGCGCCAGTCCCAGGAGACTGGTTAAGGAGGCTACAGCGTAAGCAGAGAGGAACAGAGGAATTCAAGGGAAATTGCAGAGGAAGTCAATAAAACATGGTGATTGGCCAAATATAGGGTTTAAAAGGGACGGGTAAATCCAAGATGGCTCAAAAGTTCCAAGACAGATGGTATGGGTGACATTGATGGGACAGGGAAGCTGGACTGAAAAACCAACACCAGGGTCAGGAGAACTGGCTCAGGAAGATTCTTAAATTCAATTTTAGAGATAATAAAAATTATTACTGGCTAGCATGTGATTGTCTACTGTGTGCCAGGCATACAGGCCAGCCCTAAGTGCCACAGAGACATCTCTCAATCCTCCGTGAAGCCTCTGAAGAAGTGCTATTACTGTCTCCATTTCCCAGACGAGGAAATGAGGCTTACAGAATTAAGTAACTCACCCTGGGTCACACACCTGGGGACTGACAGAGCTGAGATTAACCCTGTACCTGACACCAGAGGGAATACAGTCACAGCCACTCCTCCAGGCCACATCTCAGGCACCCAGCAGCTCGAGATGGGACCCAAGAGGTGGGGTACTTTAAGACACGTGACTGGAGTGCCACTCGAGAAGCCTGAAAAGAGTTTTGGGAGTCGCTGGCAAGGAGAAGAGAACCGCAATCCTAAGCACAGACAAGCCACCTCAGGGAGAGCAGACAGAGGACAACAGAGGGCAAAGCCTGCGCCTTAAGTCAAGAACACCTGAGAAGGAAGAAAGAGCACCTGGGAAAGGAACAGAAAACCAGATGGCAAGGTAGAAGGAGAACCAGGAAACCAAGAGAGATGCCAGAGGGGGGTCCTTAACAACACCGAAGGCAGCAAAAGCTGAGGAGGAGGACGAGTGGGGAAAGAGCTCTACGGTAGGCGCTGGGTCCCTGGTGCCAGTCCAGGGTGCCAGGCTGGACTGGCACCAAATTCTTGATTGACAGCAAACACATCACCACTGTGCTATCTGGCCTGGTCACCACTGAAGGTGGTTAGGACCAGGTGGAGTCCAGGGCAACTCTTGTCCCAGTAGCCCGTGAGTGGGTCACAGGGACATCTTCAGTGACTCCCCAGAGATGAGCTCAGGCCACAGAGTGGGAAGAAGGGAAAGAAGGACTTATAGACGTTCACTCAGATAGAGTAGGAAAGGAAAAGAGAAATAAGATGATCTGAGAGGTGATCAGGGCGGCCAAGTCATACATGGTCTCTTCATCATGGAAGAAACAAAAGCAAAATGAGTTAAGGCCAGGCACAGTGGCTCAGGCCTATAATCCTAGCACTTTGGGAGGCCAAGGCAGGAAGATCGCTTGAGGCCAGGAGTTCAAGACCAGCCTGAGCAAGAACGAGACTCCATCACCACAAAAAATAAAAAATTAGCCAGGCGTGGTGGTGTGCACCTACAGTCCCAGCTACTCAGAAGGCTGAGGCAGGAGAATCGCTGGAGCCCAGGAGTTGCAGGCTGAAGTAAGCTATGGTGACACCACTGTACATTAGCCCAGGTAATAGAGCAAGACCCTGTCTCCAAAAAAAAGTAAAATAATTAAACATGTATCTAATTTATACAGGAATATTTGGAAAACACAATGTAGGGGGGAATGATTGAAGGTAATACAACAAGTACTTCTGCAGAATGTGAGTACTTAAATCAGAGACATCAGCAGTAAATTTCCTTTTATTCTCAAAATGTCAAGATAGCAGATAAGCTATGGGAACCAGAAGGTACAAATTGGATAGTTAGATAATGTGCACGCACATGAACTGGACATTTGCCCAATTGGCACATCTGGGGCTCAGATTTGTAGGCCTGCTCCTTTCTTGGTTCTATTGCTTTTTTTTAATACTTTCTGAAAACTTCTAAGAGCAAAAAGTCACATTTTCAATTGTGGAGGGTACTCTTGTAGAAACATTTTCTAACAGCATTTTCAGGAAATTATATAACTTTTTCTTAAAAGAGCAGTTACCATAGCAACAATAGTACAGGTCAGGGTTCTAACCCCAACCTCCATAAAAACAAAGCCCCATTGGAAAATGCTGCTACTGGACAAATTTTAAAAGGGGTCAGGGCAGTCTCTTCTCCATCCTGGGGAAGAAGCAATAAGAGGAACTTTTTAAATCTGCCCAGCCAGCATAGAACATAACCTGGCATTGCCTCTTGCTAAAACGACAGGATACAACTAGGCTCAATCCCTCTGGTAAGGCAGAGGGCTGTGCTTTTCTAGGGCAATTTTACAGCATCTGGACATTACTGTGGTAAGTGACAGGATTTAAGTGAAGTGGCCAGCCAGAGTCTTGGGAAGAATGTTGTAACTTCTTAGCTTGTGTCCTGGTTTGTTTGCTAAACCCTGGTGTTTACTATTATCTGATTTCTGCTTTCACTTTTCCTGAAACTCCAATACTGGGTTTTTGGAGAGTTCTTGAGAGTTTGCTGAAGTTTCAGATTGAACATCTTGTCCCATAGCGTTAGAAATCATCCTTCACTAGTGAGGCCAGGTCCAACTCTGGCTGGCTCTGCCCTGAGCCAGGACAGCCAGTGAGATTGTGCTGTCTTGCTGCCCCTGTGTCTGCCCCTACATCCAGGCCTACACTGGCACCGTCATGCTACCCCACAGGGTATCACCATTTAAACTGCACTGAGGGTCTTCAAATGGAGAGACAACTCTTTTTAAATGATGTGAGTGTCCTATTCATTTAGGCCCTCCAATCCTACATGAGAGAGAGATTCAATTGCCTTCAAAGGTAATGAAATAATTTCTATAGCAACACTCAGATGAATGGAGAGGGAGGGAGGAAAGGAGAGAGAGACTGGGGGAGGAGGAGGGAGAGAAGGGGGAGACTCCCAAAGAGAAAGGAGGAGGGAGAGAGAGAAATGCATGTAACAAGTTCTGGTCAACAATGGACCACCTACATGATGATGGTTCAATAAGATTATAATACTATATTTTTACTGTACCTTTTCTATGTTTAGATACATAAATACCACTGTGTCACAATTACCTACAGTATTCAGTACAGTAACGTAACATGCAGGTTTGTAATCTAGGAGCAACAGGCTGTCCCATCCAGCCGAGGTATGCAGCAGGCTACCCCACCTAGGTTTAAGTACACGCTATGATATTCACGCAACAACAAAATCACCTACAACACGTTTCTGAGAATGTATCCCTGTTGTTAAGTGACGCATGACTGAATACCTGTTGTAGGTCTGTGACAAAATGGCCAATTCAAAGGTAATTTTACCCATCGGGCTGAGGTAATTTCCAGAAAGGCTTCCTTTTAAACAAACACTAGGCATTGTTAATATGTGGAAGAGATTTGTTTAGAAACCAAATTTCACCAATACACAGTGTCTGTGTGTGAGTTTACTTTGACACTTGCTTAGTAATACTACATATAAAATATCTCAAACATAAATAGCCCTGGGTTTACTTATTTTTCTTTTCCTGCACATGCACAGGACTAGCATTGGGAGGTCATTCATAAATCAGAGCGGGGGAAAAAGTACCCCAGAAGGAATGTAGCTAGTTTGCTGGTGTTTATTTGGTGGCTTTGCTCTCACATATGTACTCTCCAAAAGGCCAGCTGTATCAGTTCTTTTAGTGGTGATGGGTAAAAGCAAGACACACACCATTCCTCCCCACCCCATCACTGTTGTATCTATATTTTGATAACTGGGGGGGGGGTGGCTGTCCATCTATTAATATTGTAGAAAAACGGAAAGATTACATATAGACAGACAGATAGGTACTTACATGGAGATCTACAAAATGGTTAATCCTTGAACCACTGAATTCCTCAAAATAAACAAAAAGATACCAAATCAGAGGGCAAAGTCCGAATACTGAAGCTCTTGCATTTCATTCTTAGCAAGAAGAGTCTCTTAATGTGCTAGTTTTCTCTAATCACACAGTTAAATCAAGTTTGAGTTACACGAAGTAGTAAATTATAAGCAGAGGAGAGGAGAGCTACTTTTGTGAAGGCAGCTGGAAGTCTTGGGGATGGGGGGTTGACTAACTATGAACGCAGACAAGAACACAAAAGGCCTCTTGGCGGTGGCGTTTAGCATGGGGATTACCACAGCCACACAGAGGCAATGGCTCCTGAGCTCAGCCCTGCGTTTTATAATTACTGACATTTGGTGTGATAATCCTAAACCATGAAAGGAAAAGAGAGACACTACCACACACAGACCAGCCTTAATACTGTCCCGGAGCTGCAAGGAAGGGAATAAAAAAAGGACTCCCAAGGACTGGAAAACACTCTCACAAGCCTATGCACAAAACCCAAACCTTCACTAAGAAACCTGCTGGCTCATCTAACAGGTTTTGTAGCCCAGAACAAAGTAAAATCTAAAAGGAAGAAGGAGGCTGTCTGGAAGTGTGGAAAAAGCTTGCACTGTAGAATCCAACAGACACAGCTCAGAGGCTGGCTCCACGACCCGCCATCTGGTTGTATAACCTCCCCAAGCCCGAGCGTCCTTTTCTGTAAAAACAGTGACCACGGAGCCTCCCTTTGAGGCTGATGACGGGGAATGACAGAGCCAATGCCAGTGCCTGGCAGGTGGCTGGCCCCTAGGAGAAAGCCATCTCCACCCCGATAGTTGCTGTTACTGTCATTTGGGAGATATGGGAGCTGTTAAGAGGCCAGCAAAACAGGGAGCAGTTTAGATATGTTTCCTTCCTTCTCTTTCTCCCAACTGTGGTCTTTCTTGCCCTCAAAAAGAACCAAGAAAGGGACAGTGTTATGCCACAGTCCTCAGAGAAGGTACAAAGTAAAAGCGGTGTGGAGCCACATGTGTGATTAACCGCACATCCCATCTGGCTGTGCCTGCCAAAAACCTTGAAGCCAGATTTCAGACGCAGTCCTGCCAACCACATTAACCCACACGGCTCACAAACAACACTCTGCGCTTTGCTTTGGCCCTCGTTTTGTATTTCTGCCTACATCGTTGGTGTGTCTGTTGCCGGAAGCCCATCCCAAATCCTCTTTTGGAATGAGGTGGAGAAGCGAACACATAACAGTATGGAGGGCTGTGAGCTTTCTGATGGGTGAAGTTGTTAAACCTGGCCCCTCTCCCATGATGATGGAGCCTCCCAAACCTCGCTCCACCCCTACAGCCAGGCAGGGCACGCCCAGAACAGTCGCTGCTCTACTGTCAAAACAAATACATAAATTTAAGCGCCCATATCTTTTACATACATATGTAACAACTAACTAGGGACTTATCCTCAGCGGTTTTTCATAACAAGCAAGCAATTAGGCAAGTCGGAAACAGAAGATACACCACCACATAAAAGCAGGGCACAAGTAAAAATTAAATGAGAGGAAACAAAATTGTTGCCATTCCAGCAACTAATGAAAGTATGTTACTGTAAACAATCCGCTGAGGCGCTGTAATTCTCCCCAGAAATCAGGAAACACCCTGAGGGAGTCTGACGGGAGGGGATGGGTGCATTCTGCTTCAAAGTCAAAGGTCACTAAGAGCTGCTTCCACAGCAATGAAAACAATGACACCGGTCCCCATTTATTCTGAAATAAATCTGATCTCTAGGGGCTGTTTACCATCTTCTGCTGTCCTGTGGCCAGAGAGTCTTTTTCCAGCTTCCTGTTCACTACTAAGTCTGTCGTTTCCAAAACCAAGGATTACAAATGAGAGGTGTGTACTCAGATAAAACCACAACGACAGGTCTCCTCCAACCTGATGAGAAGCCAGCAGGAGGGCCCAGCGCAAAACAGCGCTTTTGTACGTTACTGTATCGAGTGTGTTTCTGATACAAACTCTGCACTGGCCTATAAAATTGTTTATCCCACTTAAGCGTTAACTGTTTCCCCAAATCTTGTCAGCCTGCTGTGGTTATTACTTCCAGGTGTAGGCTGTCACGTCCCCCACAAAGGAAAATAAGCCACCTCTTCTCAGCTGAAGAACCTTAAGGCCCCCGGGATGTAAAAATTTAGTAAAATTTTAGAGAAGAGATGATTTATAATAGATCTTGATGCTGACCCTGCACCAGTAACAAGTCAAGGGGAGAGGGATTGATTTAGGGATTCCCTCACATTTAAGCATGACATCGCAAAGAACAACTACGGCGGTCCCACCATAGCCACAGTCGATCATGGCTTGGAGCCAGCACGGTAATTCTTTTGCTCATGTGTAACAGCCCCTATTTCATTTTCGTAAATATTAATATTTACCTTCAATATTCGGTAGAGACTGCACACAGGTTGCCTCCGGCCCTACTGCTATTACCCCCAAACAGATCAGCTATTACTCTTAGCATAGACCGTATCATGGCATATCTATAAAAATCAAGCTATCCACTGAGAGTAACAACAAGTGTTGGCTGAATTGAAGTTGCAAGAGGAGGCCATCTTGGTTTAAAAAGGTGAACTGAACCAAGCTAAACAGTATAGGCTAATGAGAATGTTAGCAGCTTGAATGATTTTTAAAAAAATAGCTTTATGGAGAGACAATTCACATACCATGAAATTAACCCATTTAAATTGCAATTTTTAGTATTTTCACAGGGTTGTGCAACCATCACCACAATTCGTTTCTAGCACATTTTTGTCATTCCCCCACCCCCAAAAAACCCACGTAACCATTAGCAGGCAACCTCCATTTCCTTCTTTCACCCTCTAGCCCCCTAAGCAACCACTAAATCTACTTTCTGTCTCTATAAATTTGTGTATTCTGGACGTTTCATATGGATGGAATCTCATAATACACGGTCTTTGTGCCTGTCTTTTTTCACTTAGCATAATATTTTCAAGGTTCATCCACACTGTGGCACATATCCAGTAACATTCCATTGTATGGATATACCACATTTTATTTGTCCCTTTATCAGATGATGAATATTTGAGTTGTTTCTACTTCTTGACTATTATGAAAAATTCTGCCATGAACATTCAGTTTTTGTGTGGACATAAGTTTTGGTTTCCCTTAGGTATATATCTAGAAGTGGAATTGCTGTGTCATATGGTTCAAGTGGTTGTTAAAAACAGTTTGCACAGGCCGGGCGCGGTGGCTCACGCCTGTAATCCTAGCACTCCGGGAGGCCGAGGCGGTAGGATCACTCAAGGTCAGGAGTTCGAAACCAGCCTGAGCAACAGCAAGACCCCGTCTCCACTAAAAATAGAAAGAAATTATCTAGACAACTAAAAATATATAGAAAAAAAATTAGCCAGGCATGGTGGCACATGCCTGTAGTCCCAGCTACTTGGGAGGCTGAGGCAGGAGGATCGCTTGAGCCCAGGAGTTTGAGGTTGCTGTGAGCTAGGCTGACGCCACGGCACTCTAGCCCAGGCAACAGAGTGAGACTGTCTCAAAAAAGAAAAACAAACAAAAGAAAAAAACAGTTTGCACAGCTTCAGCAATGTATCTCCACAGTCATCTATGAAAAGAGTGAGCGATATTTAATACTTCTCCCACATCTTGCCATCCATAAACAAATTCTCTTTAATCCTCTCATTATCCTTGCCCTCGTGGTCTGACGTTTCCCTCCGCACTCATTCTGTATATGTAAAATATCCCTAGGTCTGCTGTGTGACAGCAACCCAGAGCCAGATGGAATCTCCAAAGATCAGTCATCCTGACATCTTGTTTTCAAACAGGGTTGAACTACAACCATCTAATTCTTAAAGGTCCCCAAAGAAGGAAATAGTGCAATTTCCTTCAGTTGCCTGTTCCCAGAAATGTCTTCAAATCACTAGCCCAAGATGATACGTGTATTCTACAAATACTAGAGAAGAATAATCTTCAGGTTTTTAAAATCTGAAGCTATCCTCTGAAGGCCCTCTTTCTTTTCTTCCTCGCTACACATGCCACATCCCTGACGCCAGCTAATTTCATGTGTCCTCAGTACCACTGTGTCCTAAAAGGAATTCCGTTTTGATCCAACATAGTAAATACAAACGTGGGAGGGTTCTGCTGTCACTCCTTGAGCTATTTTTCTTTTGCTTCAGTAGTCTTATTTGAATCTATTTTCAGAGTCAACAACAGTACCGCACAATTTAACATCAAGAATGTTCTGCTGTTGATGCTTCTGTAATAGCTTGGACTTTCTTTTCGTTCTCAGTTCCTCTGAGGGAAGCATATATAAAATGAGTAATTATTGCAGCTAAAGAATTGCTGGAGTCAGCAACGCTTCGTAGGAACTGCATTTCCTCCTCTCCCCCTCTCCCTCCCACCACAAACTCTCCCCCATAAGTTAAGAATTAAAGGCGCATTACCGGGATAAAGAAATCTGACCTGAAATACGAGCTGCGGCAACAATGGCAAGCAACCAAGAGTATTAACAATAATTTCCAATGTAGCTGGAAAGGTCAGATGCTCTGTCTTTGAAATGAGCCAACTCTGCACACTTTCACGAGATTAAAATCAGTTTGCTTTTCCCTCAAAATGCCTCGTGCCTCTGCTAGTCCTGCCATCCCAAAAAGATGAGGTGGTTGAGGCACACAAACAAGCTATTCTGGAAATTAACTTTCTTGACCAGAAGAAAGCTCAAAGACAAATTCCATTCCGCATTAGTTGTTCTATACTTCACTGTGGTCAGGCTTTATTGTGGTCTGTCTCTCCCTGGAGAGATAATACCTGAGTGATAACATTTCTGACACACAGAAGCTTAAAAACAGAAAGAATGGTAACTGTGTGTTATCTTGTGGGGAAATCTACTCTCTTAAATGATGGCCATTCACCCGCAATCTAGGTCGTTTCTCTCTGAAGGTGATGACATTCAGCAAATGAGTTCTCTCTGCACCTGTCGTTAGTGTCTGAGTGCTTCAAACGGTGCTGAGCACAGAGCACTTAGGAGCTGTGAGCTTGTGTCATCATCATCATCCCCATCACTACCAAGACCACCAGCATCTTCAAGAAGCTGCCTGGATGGCAACAAGGCGCTGCCCTTAGGGCTTTTCAGGCAAGTTCAAAGCACTGCTCTCCTTTATCCAGAGGGTTCCCTTTCCCCGACTCATCCTGCAGGAGCAGTAAGACAAAGCAAAGAAGAAAGAGGGGCACGGGAGGAAACGGGAAAGACATGTTGTAGTTACAGAGGAATGGCACCTCATTTTGCTTTCTCACAATCATGAAGAAAAGGTGAAATTCTTATCAACACTCTTCCCAATGCGCAGGGCCAGGAAAGGAGGGAGCCAAGCCATCTCTGGGGAGAGAAGCCCTGACGCTGCTCGGAGACCAGTCCGTTATTTTCAATCCCGCTCTCTCGTATTCATACATGAGCATCCTTGTGGAACCCCAGAAAACAAGAAGAGGACTCTGCTCAGCAAATCATCTCTGCAGACTCAGAGGAGCAGTGTGAAGGCCACCGACGCCTGCACCTACCTCTCCGTGTGGCTGGCCGGGCCCCGGGTCCGCGGCGCGCAGGTTCAGGACATGAACCTCCTGCGGCAGCCCAGTGGTGCCTCTGCTGGCACAGCCCGATAGGACGGTGAAGCTCTCCATCAGGGCCTGGACAGGGTGCGAGGCATTGACGGGGGACAGTTCACACCGGGCGCTGGGCTCTGGACCTGCCGAGGGAATCGCAAACATGAACCTCCCAGAAACAGTAATTAATTCTGCCTCAAAGGGGGCATTCTGAAGGATCAAGCCACTGCCAAGCCATCAGAGATGCCTTTCCAGGTAAGCTGTTTCCAGAACTACATGCCAAAAAATTTAGACTATTTTAAAAATCCCAATCTCCTGAATTTCTTTTGGATGATTTTGATATGTATTTGATTTTTTTCATTCCCTTTTGGACTCACAAGTCATGAATGTATGCCTCTGGATAGAGGACAACTTCCATTTGACATTTGTGTTTAATTCCTCCTTCCTCTCTTGGGAGAAAATCAGAGATAAATGGAATGAATTGCTTACAGTCCCAATAACACTATACATAAATAATATTAGATACCTAAAATTGCAACCCCCAAAAGTATAAGATATAGTTCCTACCTTTTAAGGGCTTCCCGTTAATAAAGAAAGCAAAATGAACTTAAGAACAATACAAAGCAAGATGTAATGAGCAGAGGCAATCAGGGCCAGAGGTGTACAGCAAAGTTTGGGCCAGAGGTCAGAAAAATCCTCCAAAGAGGTAAGATATGAGAAGAGCCTCAAATGAAAAAGTAGAACCTAGTCATATTTGGTTCCTGCTTCCTCGCTCTCCCTCTAATCAACCAAGGATTAAATTCTAAATCCAGCCATTCCTCTCCATCTCTACTTCCTTACTGTCCCTAGACAATTATAAATCTTCCTGAAAGGAGTTTCAGGTCTCAAGCTCTCCAAGCCACTTTCCATACAAGACAAGCCTGATCTAACCCAGAGGTGCTTAACCGTACGGTTGTTCCAAACGCAAACACCTGCCCCTCCTACCTCTGCAGGCATTTCCTGTCCCTGGAGAACTGCTGGCCTACTTAATATGGCACAGGAGGCCTTTCTTAATCCAGCCCCTTCCTATCTCTCAATCCTCCCCACTCCAGCAACACCGACTTGCTTACAGGTCTCCAGACACACAGTGTTTCTCACTTCATGTCTTTATTCAAGCCTCTTTCCTTTACCCAAATTTCTCTTCCACTCTAATTACACCTGCACCACAAACACCCCGAGCTGCGCAAGGCACTCTTTCTCTGCCTCCCATGATTTCTCTGCCCGTCTCCACTGCTGCATTTACAACACGATAACCACCGCTGTACACATCTGTCTTTGTCAGTCCAATGTGGCCTCTCTGAGGGCCGTGGGCTACTCATCTTTGCATCCTCAACACCCAGCCACAGTGCTTGGCATGTATGAGATGCTCACAAAATATGTGTTAAATGAACAAGTAAATCATTGCCCTTTAAAAAAATATCGCCCCTGCTCTGACTGGTGAGCAGGGCATCCTCCCTGGGACTTGGATTTGACTGTAAGGAATAAATAGGTTGCCACAGTGATGTGACATACCACCCCCTCTGCATTTCAGCCTCATTTCACACTGGCTGGATTGATGGAGAGAGATATCCAGGGGAGCGGAGGAACTGGATCCTTACTCCTCACACGTTTCTGTGAGCTTAGTGCTATTGTCCCGATTTGCTAACTCAAGAGACTGGGCTAAACACACAGCATCCACTAAGTTACAACCTTCCGAATGGAACCCAGATAAAAGGCCTGAATGTACTCCAATTAGTCCTTCCTGACTTCTAAATAAGAAAGGTACTCTCCAGGGTTGCAGCCCAGATCTATATGCAAACGTAGTTCACAACCAGCCAGTCCTGCACCTCACTGCTACACCGGCGCGTAAGCAGACACCCTTGCCCTGCCTGGTGGGCCAAGTCTATTTCAGGACTCCCAGAAATTATCGAGGCTGATAATAGCTATCTGGTCGGTAATGAAGTATGTGCCTTCTCAAATAATCACTGCCACTCTCTGGACTGTACTACTGGACCGTGCCCAGCTGCTTTCTGCAAAAGCATGAGGTGGTGAAAGAAGATGTCCCGGCAGCAGCAACAAGAGGTCCTGAACACACATTCCCCTGAAGCCCCCGGCGGGGCACAGGCGACATGTGGGCAGGTGCTCCCCTGCCCTCCTCCTGCCCTCCCAGCCGCAGTGGTCTGTCTGGTGTGTTTCACACTCCAGAGCTCCAAGAAAGTCTCCTAACTCCTACTCAACTCCAGGGACACACACCAAGAAACCCTTCTGAATGGGTTTCAGAGGCTTCTGCCATGAATTTGCAATTAACAAGAACTTAGCACAAATAAAATGCTTTTCAGTTCTACTTTGGTATGTGCACAAAGCTCTGATTGGGCTGTAATTCGACCCAAAACACATCTGCAAAAAGGCCTGCCTTCGGGTTGATTTGCTCCCCTCCTCGTGATGCCATCGCCCTTCGGGATCTTCCTGAAATCCTCGCACTGGAGCAGGAGCGAAAACTCAGTGGAGACAAATCAGAGAATAAGGTACTCCCCACAGAGGGGGGAACCAGAGTGGGAAGCCCTCAGCGCTCAGGACAAGCACTCCTTGCCCTAGCGTCTGTGTTCTCTGTCCTGCCAGAGGCCGGGACAGGGCAGACCCCTCTTTAAGGGCTGTCGCTCCCGCCATGGGTTACACAAGTCAGTCTAAGTAGGGGTGGGGAACCTGCGGCCTTGGGGTCACAGGTGGCCTTCGGGATCCTTGAGTGCAGCCTTTTAACTGAATCTAATTTTTACAGAACAAAGGGATTTGTTCTGAGAAATTTGGATTTGGTCGAGGAGCCGCACCTGGGGATCTGGAGGGCCCCATGTGGCCCAGAGGCCGCAGGTTCCCCACCTGGCCTGCCCCTGGGCGCTCTTCGTAGTCAGGAACCTCACGTGCGGGGTCAATGCTCACTGCCTGGGCTGCTGTGCCCACTTGCTGTGAGAATCAAAAAGCAGACACAGATTTAAAGGTAAGATTTTATGCCAGCCTGTACCTCATGTCGTATATTAAAAAAAAAAAAAAGGTAAGATTTATGGTTTTGTAACTTATTTTGAAATGCATCCAAAAAAATAAGATGGATTGATGGAGAGATATTTGATAAAGCAACTATTGCAAAATGTTAATTGTGGAATCCAGATGTTCACTGTACAATGGTTTCAACATCTCTGTATGTTGAAATTTTTCATTTAAAAAAATGTTGTGGGAGAAGGGCAATGCATATAGAAAACTGAGGTCAGAAATGCCTCAAGAACATTGCCTCAAGAAATGTACCACACTCACTGCCGATGAGAGCAAATTGACATAACTTTCCAATGATATCAAAAGACAAAAAAGAAAAAAATGCATATATCCTCTGACCCAGTGACTTCCCTCTAGGAATTCATCTTGAAGACGTAACTGGATAAGTGCGTAAAGAGTACAGAAGGTACAAGTGAAAAAAATTAAAACTTAGGGAGAATAAGAAGGATTTCATGTGCAAATGGTCGGCTAAGGATCTAGTAACTACGCATATGATGTAGATTAGACGTCTCCTACGAGAGCAGATGCTGTGTAGGACTGAGGGGGAGCGGTTTCTCTAGGAGAAAAAGAAATATCCTTTTACCAACATAAGAAAGGGGCAATGTGGTTTATGAAATTTTCCTTTATGTATCTTTTACAGACACTGTTCTGCTGCTGGCTGCTCCACCCACACCTTCCAGGTGAGATGCCCCCCGGCCTCCTTGGAGGCCTCTGTCCTCTCTCCACAAATTTTCTCAAGCACTCCCATGGGTTCAACTCCCATCTCTTTGTAGAAACTCACAAATTTACAGGTCCATCTCAGACTACTTTTTCTAAGCACCAGACCCAAATACTCAAGAGTTTCTTCAACGTCTCCATTTGTTTGTCTCACGGACACCCAACCTCAACATGCAGAGCTCAGGATCTTCGTGCCTCCAACCTGTCGTTCCTACTTCCTTCCCTTCCCTGAGTAAATGGCGCTGGCCTCCACCCACACACACCGGGCAGAGATGTGGAAGCTGTCCCAGCGTCACCCCTTCCCTCCCTTAGCTGACAGATTCTCTCCCTGGCCTCTCCACTCGGCCCCTTCTCTCCGCCTGCACTGGAACCATCACCTCTCTTGCCCCGACTACTGCAAAAACCCTAGTGCTTAGCTCCCCCGAAATGTCTTCCACAGAGTAGCCAAATCGATCTTTTGAAAAACCCAAATCTGATCATGCTTCTCTTTGCTTAAAAAGACATACTGATCTCCCCACTGCTCTGCAGATGAAGCCCAAAATCCGCACCATGACTTACAAGGCCCTTCAAGATCTGGCCCTGCTTCCTACTGTGGCCCCATCTCCTATTACCTTAACACTTCTCACTGTTTTTCTAGCCATTGTAATGAGGCACAGACCTGCTACTTGTCCCCTGTATCAATCATTCTGATCCTCTCTCCAAATGTTAGCCAGGCACACAGTCACTCAGAATGAAAGCTACATTTCCCAATCCCGCTTGCAGCTAGGTATGGTCATATGACCAAATTCTGGCTAATGTGATATGTACAATTTCCAAGGAATGTTCTTATGAAGGGAATCTTCTGTCATTTCCTTCTTCCTGTTAGCTGGAATATAGATGTGATGGTAGTGCTAGAGCAGCCATTTGGGGCCACATGCAGCAACATGCTGAGGACGACAAAACAGTAATAAGTTGCCTGAGTACCTGATGGACATTCAGCCACTGGATCAAGCTCTGCTTTTAGTAGGAAACACATATAAACTTTTTTCTTATTCAAGCCAATGTTCTTTTGGGTTTTCTGACACCTGCCAAATAACCTACCCTAACTAATACACTTGCCTTCTTTTACTCCATCAAAAGTGCCAGCCTTCTTTCCACAGGAGCCTCCATATAACAGCTTCCTCCAGGAACATTTTCCCTACCATTCTGGTCCCTCCCTCTGCCTTGGCAAGATGAAATCCTACTCATTCTTCTGATCTCTGTAGGAAGTTCCCTTACCCCTTTCACTATGCTACACACATGTTTTTTCCTACTCTCATGATACTATTTCTCTTCACAGAACTTCCTATGATTAGATGTATATAATTATTTTTGCAATTATTGAGTTTAATGTCTGCATATTCCCAACGACTGCAAAAGAATAGAATCCAACCGGTCCGGTTTTTGTTGTACGCCTTATCTCAGCATACTGAGAAGGGGAAAGAACCATGAGGTGGTCCATGCTTGATGGATTTCATAACGGTAAGAGACCACCTATCCTAGAGTTCTTCCTTTCACACTTTAGCCAGGAGTCAAAACTTCAATCTGTACTAAATGGGGGAAAAAAATTAACCATGAAATGAAGGAGGTGGCAGTTCTGGCTGCTAAGAATCAAGTCCCAGTTGGGGCTTCCTCACCTTCAACTGTCACACAAGGCAGGAAATCCAAACTTCTTTTTGTCCCCTCTTCCCAAACACCGTTCTGGCAAGGCCCTTCTCTCCAGGTGGCACCCCACGCCCCAACCTCATCCTGCCACCTTCTGGGCCAAGCCTAAGCCCTCCTGCCCTCTCCCCCTCAGCCACACCCTGCCATGAACTGGTCTCCCATCCCTCCTTCTTGGCCTCGTAGTGGTTCCTTCTGCAACCTGCCCACACAATGCCAGACCCAGCTCCATTCAGAAAAGCTTCCACCTGGGGAGAGTGTGACCCACCTCACAGGCTCTATCCCACATGCCTGAGGTCACAAGGTGTCTCCATTTCTCACTTGACGTCACACCATGGGGCTTGAGAGTAGCACCTCCAGGCCACAGACGCTCAGAGACCAGGAAAACATGCTCCAAGCCCCCGTCTGACTCATCTGCTCACTTTTTTGGTGGCCCATGAGCTCTGGAGCTGCTAGCGTAGGCCCTCACTGGCAGCCTCAGAAGGCTGGGAGTTGCTCTCGTGGCCATGGCTGAAAACCAACAGCCATTCTCTTCCCCGCAGTCAAGAGATGAGGGAGTGACATGCTGCGGTGACAGTCCTAATCAGCACAGCAAAAGCAACTTGTCCACAGTAAAGATCAGCCAGGCACGGATGATGAGGACAGAAACACTGGCCGAATGTGACCACACGCATAAACACACATGCCTGTTAACTCTGCACCGTACTTTATAACTAAAAGGCATGTTACAGAAACTTTACCTGAAGCCTTCCAGAAACTCTGTAAAGTGGGTAGAACAAATATTACTATTCCTGCTATAAGTACATTGTTGTGAGCTGCGTGCACGTTTCAGACAAGTGCACCTCCAGAGATAGTCCTCCCTGGTGGCTCCCAGTCCAGACATTTCTGCTTATTCTGGTTACCTGGTACACACCCTGTCCAGGATTCTTTGGGAGTGATTCCCAAAGAGATATAATTTTTCCTTGGTCTCAAAGTGTTAGCTGAATTTATCCTTTTCCACTGGCTACTTGAGAAATGTGATATCCTCAAAATCTTACTGGGGGTTGTGTTCTGTTTGAACTGTCTTCCTCCCTCCTGACCTGAAGTCAGGCTCTGCTCCCTGTTTGGTACACCCTCCTCAGCCACCAGGACAGAGATGTGGCCCCTCTTCACCCACAAGATGCTACTTCCATTGACAAAAACATTTACTCACCTCATGACGGCACAGATTCGAGTAAACCCTGTGGTGAGAAACTCACCAGGTGGCCCAGACCAGGGCCACACTGACAAGGCCACCACCAAACCAGCCTCCTTCACAAAGCAGGGCCCCCACCACTCGGGTGTTCAGCAGCTGGGCCCCAGGCCACACTGTGGAGCATATGGTGGTACCCTAGGCTTGGCTGTGGTCCCCAACCCCAGGGCCATGGCCCAGCACCAGTCCATGGCCTGTTAGGAATTGGGCTGTGGATCATCACCTGAGCTCCGCCTCCCCCTACCCCACTGCCCCTCCTTCCGTGGAAAAATTGTCAGTCGCACAGCTTATCTGGACACATGGGAAACGTCCCTAAGATCCAGCTATAACATCAATGTCTCAATTCTCAGTTCCACTTGAAGGGAAAAAAAAAACGCAAATGGACCCTTTCATTATGCCCTTTAACTGCAACACAGCATTCCGATCTCAGTTACAGAACCCCCACATCCACGCTGGCCCCGGGCCAGCTCCAAGACTTGACAGAATGCAGACAAAGCATTTGGGAACAGATGCATTTGCTGCACACACTTTAAATTTAACCTTTTCCAAAAGAAATTATTAATATCACACCTCATGCAACATGGAATAAAACATTACGGGAGGGGGTCATGTTTGGGGGAAGGTATAATGAGTAATTTTCACATTTAATAAATGTGATCCTCAAGCATTCTAAATACCAATGCATACCAAGTTGACACAAACATCTGGTACCTATTCCACATAATTTCCAGCGCTCTGATTCCCCATATCACCCAGGGTACTAATGAGGAGCGTGTGTTCAGTTGTAATAAAAATGGTAAGGATGCAGAGGGAATTAAGGGGTAACATTATAGCCTGGGACCAAGACATCACAGTGGAGAGATTTTATTCCAGCAACACCATTGGCTAATAAGGGTTTCTGTTATTGTCCCACAGGGAATTCTGCAATGCTGTCAGCTGCAAAGAGGGACAAACTCCCACAGATTGTAGGGCTGGGCACTGCAGAATCTATTTTGCCCTCAAGCTGAAAATCCCTTCTGCCCCCATGGGATGCAAGAATCTGTAAGAGGGCACCTAGGACGATTTCTCAGCCAATAGCACAGTCTGGCTTTAATTGAGTTTTATGAGAGAGAATGTTACAAATGCCATGATATGATGCAAAAACAAAGCTCCAAGAAAAAACACCTGGAAGGCCCTGAGCTCAAGAGCAAGCCTGGTGTGTACTTAACATGCTCAGTGTTTGTACCATCTCAAATTACAACTCTCTGGATCTGCAGCCCTTTGGGGATGGAGCTGCGGAATGTGCCACCATTAAACTCCAAAGGGGGCCCCTTCTACCACAGCCCCCATCTGAGTTTTTCCACCATAGACCTTGGCTTGAGGCTTAAATTTATCCCTGGTAACAAAAAAAAAAAGGCAGAAGAGCCCTAAAAGCTATAATTTGGATTTCACAGGAGGAAAAAAACCTAGACCTTACTATAGCACAACTCTAGGCATATCTTATCATAGTTTCTTTCATCCTCTAAGAGAACATCTAAATCCAAACCTTCCTCTCGACAAACCAACCCTCTTCCAAGAAGTCAACTGCCAACTGGTTGGGCTAAAAGCCAGTGCATATTTGTATACTGTTGTGTTGGAACCATGGTGCAACCATGTTGAAGAATTTCCTGTGTCCAATTGTGTTTCTGAATGTTCAAAAGCAAACAAAGGGCAGAGCTTCTTTAAAAATCTAAATTCTCAAAGTGCTGGGAAGCGC
The DNA here is from genome assembly GCA_963574885.1 of Lepilemur ruficaudatus. NCBI lineage: Eukaryota > Metazoa > Chordata > Mammalia > Primates > Lepilemuridae > Lepilemur > Lepilemur ruficaudatus. The sequence goes on from CAUYRT010034020.1 coordinate 67,894, forward strand.
CAAGCTATAAAGGGCACTCGCTCTCCCGCCTGAGCAAGATGCCACTACACACCCCGGAGGTGTCAACAGGGGATTTCTGCGGCTCTGTGAGCAGGTGATGCTGTTTTGTTTTGTATTTTTTCTGACCTAGAGAAGTGGCAGCAGGGGGGACATGTCTCAGCAATCACCACTGGACATAGTGACTGGAGTCTTTGTAGTAGACAAGCACCGAGTACTGGACCAGGAGATGCGGGAGCTGGGTTTTACATCCAGATCTGCTGCGTACCAGTTGCGTGACCTTGCTTTTAAGCTTCCCGTAATCCCATCTCCTGTTCTGTGACAGGCTTGACTTACAGATCAAATGAGACACTATTCGTGAAAATGCTTTACAAACTTCAAGTACTATTAGAGACATAAAGTCCCTCGGGGGGTTGGAGAAATAAATGAATGAAAACATTTTCTCCAATTGAAAAACGTTTTCTTTGTGGGCTTTTAGAATGATTAATAAAATATCTAAGATAAGATGTTCTTATACTACTCCCTAGCCATTACTCCCCCAAAATTATTTCTAAGACTTGCACTGGGAAGGTTTAAAATAAAACTATGCTCAGTATTAGAGCAGATATCTCTGTTCTCTGAGCACATTCTGGAAGTACAACTCCCAAAGGTGAGCTCAGTCCCTGTTTCCACCCCCAGGGAATTCTAACAATCCAGAAAGAGAGTAACTTGGCACCAGCCTGGCCAATGTTCTTCTGGTTTACTTTTGATCTATAAGACAGTGCTATTCTTCTGACAAGAGCTGAAGGAAACTCAGATGGAAGGGAACACTGGCATTCATTTATGGGGAAATTCAAATTTATGGGATGTTACTGCCTAAATGGCTCAGCACGGAGACCAAGAACAAATGTAAAGACTTCAAGGATGGAAGAAAACAGAATCTTTTTTTCTCCTACCCTGTGAGTTTGACAGATACAAAATAATCGGGAAAAAAGTACACATCTTTATTAAAAGGAAAATTCTTAATTAACCTTAATTTGAAATATTAAACTGAACTTAGCCATGTCATATAAAACTGTGACTTAATTCCTACTAATGTACTATCTCATGGCAAAGTGAGGCTGGCAGAGTTGCAAAGCTGCTCCTCATGAACCCCAAGGGATGACATCACCACATCTGTTCACCTCTCAGACCTCGACTCACACCTAAGGTAATCACTACGCTAATTTTCTTTCTTTTTTTTTTTTAAACTTCTAGCAAACTGGCATCTGGTAAGAAAGAAAAAGCTGGGAGAAACGGAGATAAGAACATGCACAGAAGCACACCCTGGGCGTGGTGAGATTCTGTTGGGGCTGGCGTGCAGGGTCCTGGGCGGAGAGTAAGTGGCAAGACCAGAAGCCGTGAGAGCGGAGAGCAGGATGGCCAGGAAGGCCGGAAGGGGGAAACCACAACGGCTGGGGGGTGGAATGGTAGCCTGTAACCACTGGGCCTGATAACAGATAGGAGACAAGAGATTGGAAAATCTACAAAGGTTTAGGTTTGGCCATGCAAAATATTACTAATTACAGCCATGTGTACAAACTGGGCCATAAACTGAAACACATTTAAGGAGTTTATGTATTATATATAACCAGGGCACTCAACAATTAGTTGTTAAAGGAATGAAGGAAATGCTTAACGTGAATGCCAAATGACCCAGCTTAATGTATACGTCAAATCCAATTACAAGGCTAACCTGCATTTCTTCCTCTTCAGGCCAGCCAGCTCACTGCCCAGGTGCTCGTATCAGGAGAGACCAGGGAACTGGCGGTTTGCAGGCATCTGTGAGCACCTGGTCACTAGTGTGCTCTGCTCCTTTCACAGTGAAGCTAACAGGCTCTGGGGAAGCTGAGGACCTGGTATTTCCAGAGTTCGTAGCGGTTATGGGCCAAACAGCACCATCGATAGAACTACTCGGTGTAGACTGCGGAACCCTGGGCCCCAAAAAGACAGGAGGATTATGCCCGGCCAAGTAGCCCTGGCCCAGAACCACATTTTTCTACTGTACCTGATTAAATTCAGAGACGGCCCCCACTTAAACCTGTTACACCTATTATATTTTCCTTTATAGCAAATATGAGCTTTTACAAACCTATTGTTTCATTTATCTGGGCATGTGTTCGTGTGTCCTCTACTTAGCTGGAAACCCCACGAGGGAGAAGACCGTGTTTCTCTTGCTTATGCTCTACCCTAGTGCTTGACACACTGGCTGGCACGCGGCAGGTGTTCATAAATACTTGCTGAGTGATGAATTCATCAGGCAACCAATCAAACTCTCAAGCTGCTAATTCTCTATGGAGCCAGGCTCCTAAGTTTTGTATCTCAGCCCTGCCACATTGTAGCTTTTTTTTGTAACCTAGGGCAGTTACTTAACCATCCCATCTCTCTGTTTCTTCATCCATACAATGGAGATAATTACAGGATCTGCCCCATAGAAATGTTCACAGAATCAACTCATCTTTATTATATTACTATAATTATTACCATCTCCCTAATTATGGGATGTGTTCTTGTAAAAAAAAAATGCAAAAAAGATATCTTATCAAAGAATCTAGCTATAGGAAACTACTTCATTTGAGTGCCAAACCTAGTTCTGAACTAACAGCCAAGATAAAGAGAAAATATGATTCTTACATAGATCTCATAAAAAGTAAACAAATAAGCCCTCTGGACAGAGAATACTTTTCCAAGGTCTCAATTTAAGAAGCTATAATAATGCAAGCTTGGCTAGTTCAAGAATCATTTTACAGAAAGTATAAGCACATCACTTTACTTATATCATCTTATTAAAAATAGACGGAATACTCTCTACAGTGAATTTTATTCAGGGTTCCAGGTAAATCTATTTCATATGCAAAAAACTCCTTTTCTAGAACTGGGAGAATTTCGTTTTTCAACTTTTTAAGCCAATAATTTGCACTAACATAGGAACGAAGGCAAGAAGCAAACTGGCAGTTTGCTAAAAGCATTTGGGGGATTTTGTGATTTTGATTTTCAAAAACATGCCATGACACATCAAAAAGTTTGGATTTTGCTGTGTTGGCTCAACAGCAACTTCTGAAAGGATAAAATCTGAACAGAGGTAGCAGTTTAATAAAAGGCTAAGAGGGAGGGATGTGATTCAATCAAATGGTTTTTAATCTAAGGACAAACATAAGTTACTGAGTTGCTGTTTAATAAACTCTCCCCACTGCTTCTCAGACTTTTGGCTATGATCGAGTGTAATAAACTCTCCCCCCAAATTTTAAACTGGGATAAATGAGATACCTGTTCAGAAAAACATCTACTGCGCATGCTCATGACAAAACCTCACACACAGTAACGTACTGTAAAACACACATCTGTATCTGACAAAGCAACCTTTCAAAACAGATGTGTCACACTGATTTTTTTTCAAAGCTGAATTTTTTTTTTTTAAGTTTGTCACATTCAGTCAAAACAATTTCTGTTTTTTTGAAATCCGTGTGTGTTATTTTAGGGAAGACTTTTCTTCGGTGCTTTTCCACTCTGGATCAACTAGCTCCTCTCTTTTCCTCCCCAGTGAACCTTAGGAAACCACACTGCCAGAGGGACGCACCTCCTCCCACATGGAGAAAAGCTCTCAGACTTTCAAATGGTCCATCTGAAAATAAAATCCTTGCATGCCATTTCCCACAAAAGGGCTTTGTTTCAAGATCTGCAAAGAAAATATGCTAAAGCTACCTCCATTTTTTAAGATAATAATTGATTCTTTCTCTCAGTATTTCATATCATACTCCCACCTTCCCACCTGACTTCATCTGGCCCCAAGAACCACCTTCCTACCACACGGTAAATGCCTCATTTATTCAACATTGGCTGGCAATGAGATACTCCACATAAGCAAATTTTCCAAATAACTAAGTCTTTATTCTTTTCAAGAATGACTTTACTCGCATTTAAGGAACATCTGTCCATCTTAACTATTTTGAACATCCGGAAACTCACTTACTATATTTTTTTCTTGGAGACGTTGGGTCATCATTATGAATACTAATCACAGTTTATTATGGTTTGATAGGATATCTCAGTTTTTATCTCTACCAAATAGCCCCACATTTTTATGCTTTACAGTTTTGCCTGTACTTTTTATACTTCTGGTTTTTTCCAACTCTGTCTGCAGGCCTGTGTCTCTGCCTCAAGCCCATCACTTACTGCCTTTTACACTCCATTTTAAGTCAACCCAGCTCTGCATGAGGGCCAGAAGGTGGCTCCCCATGACACCTACACAGTAACCTATAGGGACTTTGACAGCTCTTTTCCTTGTAACTCACTAAAACGTTTTGGCTTCCTTCATGAACCTGCTGTAAAACTGATACTGTGCAATAATATTAGCGACAATATTAGGGACACTGCCCCAATGAAAAGCCATCAAACAAAGTGAAGCTGATGCACTAAGGGTGAACTGTTAGGAATTTAGTTCACACCAAAACTGCGCTAAAAGCCCTTCTCTCCTATTGCTTGTGGGGCTTCAAGCATTTTAACAATTCTAAGAAGAGAAAAAAAACAAATATGTAACGAGGGCTGATAAAGTTCTTACTGTTCCCCCTTCCATTTTCTCATGGTGGCCCCCCCCTTTTTTTTGTCCAGGATGAAGAGATAGTTAACCTGTACATCCCAGATTAACTACGATTTTAGCATCATTTGCAAATTCTTTCACCGTAGTTCCTCGGTGGAAGTTGTATTCACCATTCTTTCCTGTCTTCACTCTCACGTCAATGTCAGCAGGCACTGTCACAGAGACTGGTTACTCCTGCCAGTGCTCCCCGGTGCAGGTCAGTACAAATGATCCACCCTGTGCCATTTAATCCAGGCTGGAAAGAGCCATTTCACAAAGAAAACACACGATGGGGCCACTCAAAGAGTCCCTCTATGATAACCAGCTTCCTAAACTCCAGTCCGAACATGGAATCTTTGCTGTCTTCTCATGTTAGTTAGAAGTAGAGGTCCAAATGCACTTTTTGCAAGCCATTATTATGTAAGGAAGGGCATATATACATAAATATGTATGTGTATATATCTCCATATACAAGCCAAGGGCTATTACAGTTTCACACACTCAAGAAGGTTCACTTTTTAAGGTCTTTTCTGAAATGAAACAGAGTTTCTTTGCCCTAGAGATAACTCATAATTTATCCTAGATTTCAGCCTTTTTTACTGTAAAAAGTATAGGAAGTTGCATGGAAACAATGAATGGAAGTGTACTTTTTTATCAAACAAGAACAGGAAACTTTCAGTAGTTTATGGTAAAACTACATATTGGAGCCAAAGGAAAAAAATAAACTATGCTCTTTCAACTCCTTTTTACCCTCCCCATCCAAAACACAGAAGAACATGCACAACTGACAACCATGAAACAAATCTCAACACCAAGAAAAAATTAGTATTTATAGGCTTCAAAAATATACTTCCCCAAATTACTTAATGAACCTCTTCAAACAGGCCTACACCTACTACTTCTATTATTGTATGGCCAAAATGAGTCATAACAAAACTTCGGAATATTAAGGACAATAAGTGAGGAAATTCCAGAAAATATAAAAACTATTTCATGGAGCCAAAACAGAACTATATTTATTTTCTTATCCAAATGCATAGGAATGAATAAACTGGCAAATAAAACAGGCACTCACAAAAGTAAACACATCTCTGGCTGCAATTCTGCAGCATAAAGGCTTCCAAATGTACCACCTCCTCCAAACTGGAGAAATTACGTCCTCGAACAAAGTTAACCTCCAGCATCCCCCAAACTGTAAGAACCTCTCCTATACTGTGAGCAATTTAAAAACAGGTATTTTTCTAAACCCACAGCAACTGACACACAGTAGGAGCTCCATGTATGTTCCAGAAAGGAAAAGGACAAATTTAATTATCATTCACTTCAGTCTTAGTACAACCCTGTTTGGGGTATGGCTCCAATTCCACTAATAACTTAGTACTTTCCCTTAGCCTCAGTTTTCTCTTCTTTGAAACAGAGATGATACCTGTCCTAAGGTAATCCCCAGGGTCATTATGAAAACAGATGAGATCATGCATTTGACAGGTTTTTAATTAAACCAGGAAGTTCTATCAAAATGTAACGATGTTGGGTGGGGGGTAGACCCAAGGCTGAGCGACGTGGGGGGTCACTGTGGAGGGGTGGGATATGCTTGGGGAGTAGTTGGGGAGTGGAATTGGGGGTCTCAATGGGGGAAAGGAATTCCTCGGCACTTAAAATTGTATATAGTATTGTAAGTCTTAGGAACCCAGAATGCTATTCTGTAAGAAACCCTCAAAGCACTGTTTCTTTCACAATGAATTCTTTTGATTTTTATCTTATTTCTTTGTGCTTTATAAATGCATCTGACAAATTGTAGTGGTTTCATTGCTACATTAGGCAGTATATTTCTGTAAATAACAACTGCTATTTATCACTGTATCATAAAATATGATTAACTCAGTATTGAAGAAACATACATTTGAGTTAAAATAGTTGTGAGCTTTTTATTTTTGGTCTTCGTATCTTGTGAATCACTTCCATTCTCGTCATTTGATTTACTGTTACTATCATTGTTGATTTCAACATATATGTGCCTTTTCTTACTTAAAACAAGTTCATTTAAGCTTCTTTCACCATGTGTAAATTAGAGTTGAACATAAGCAATGTAAATTTTACTTTAGATCGTAATTGTTAAATGATATATTTTAAATAAGTTTGAATAAGAATGAAAATTTTGTAAAAATAACGTTAAAAAATGAATAAGTGCTTACTTTTACATTATTTTTCTTTTTAGTTTTAGATTACAGTTGAGAAACTAACTTTAAATTGTAACATTGCCACACTGTGCATCAATGGGACATTCGTTGCACAAGTTCATGAACACTCAAACTGGTCTGTACCCTGTTCAAACCGACAAGACTGCTAATAACACACTTGGATATCCCAGAAAAGTCAAATTGTTAGAGAAGTGTTACTGTCCCAATTTTTATACTTATCTCATCATGGGCCAGGAATAACTCTTCACAGATGAGTATCAGTTTGCAAAGCTAACTGATTGATTAGCTATGCCACAGAGGATACAATAATTGTCTCTGACTTCAAGGAGCACACTATACAACAGGGAAGACACACAGGTATACAATTCTTTGTAACAGAAGACAAAACTTTGAACTTGAAAGACAGTAAATTATCCCATTTTTATGGATGAATGAGGACTTCATAATCTAAGCACTCTTAATCTCAGGCTGAAAAAAGCAGTAGATTTTAACATGTGTGATTTTTGCAGGTGAAAATGGAAACAAATTTTCACCCAGACTGGTAGCAAATACCTAGTGCCCAGAAAGGGCATTGTGAAGAAGACTTAATTTTACTTAGTTTTACTTAAACTATTAGTTATCTAATTTTGTAAAAATAACTATATTAGTAAGCATATGCATTTTATATTTAAATACACTTGTTAGTATGAATAGATAGAAAATGTGAAATAAAAACAGAGTGTTAAACCAGTTTAATAATATTCCCTCTTATTACCTTCCTCTTTTAGATTGTTTGATATCTGAAGGTGGTGTAAAGAGTCATAGAATGGCCAAATAATATCTTAGTCCCACCACCAGTCAAAAAATTCACTGCAGCAATTAGAATATCAAAGAGATTAGAAATATTCTTAGGCCACGTATGCCCACAGAATCAAGCAGGCTTCATGATTAAGGTGAAATTTGATCTGAGCATGAAAAAATGAGTGAGAGTTCAACAGATGTGATTTCAGTGGGCAAAGAATTAGTAAGAGTATGCTTCAGACTGATACTGTGGAGGTGGCACCCAGAAATGGCACTGCAAACATGAACCTTTTCTGTATCTCACCATGTGACCATGTCACAGGGCTGCTCACAAGATGGCAGCTGATTTCCCCTTGAGCAAGGGATGAGAGAATAAGGGAGAGAGAAAGAGAGATTAAGAGAAAATAGGAGAGGAGAGTAGAGGAGAGGGACCAAGATGGGAGCCATAGTATCTTTTACAATCTAATCTTAGTAGCAGCATATGATCACTTTATCATGCTCTGTTGGTAATATAAACCACTCTAGCATAACGTGGTAGGGTATGGAAATCATGAGGTGGCAATCATCGAAGACAACCTGGAGGCTGGCTATCATGCTAGAGCAGATGGCCACCATTCATTGTGGCCAGGAATGCAGGATAATGCTATCTCCCATTGAAATACATTTAGAAGCCAGTCATTCAAATAACTACCCCTAATATAAGGAGAGCTAGTCCTAAGTGAAGAAAGGAGGCTGAACAGGTACACCCACCCCAAACACACAATGTCTACCACCAAATAAGGCCATTCTATTAATAAATCCTATTTATTTTGTGTCATCTTTTTATTTCTTTTTCTGATTCACCTTTCAGATAAAACAATTAAAAACTCTCTGACTCAAATGTAACATTTGCATATTCAAAACATAAACTTAGTATCTTTCCATACATTTATATTGGCTTTGTCATCTTGTGATTTTAGTTTCTAACACATAAAAAATTTAATGAAATAAGGAAAACTGAACTTATTATGTAATAAATTATACTTGAACCTCCAACCCCCCAAATACTATTTCCTATGAAAACACAGGCAAGAAAAATAAGTTATAATGTACTACTATATTTGTCCATTACCTTTTATAGTCTAATTCTACTCTCTAGATGATAGTTCTCTCTTTAAAACAATAAAAAGCTTTGTTTTTATATGTCAAATTTGAAAAGACTGTGATCAGTTAACTTGAATAATCTGTGTACTTCAAATTATTGTAATAGCCAGGTTTTAGTATTTTACAGGTACACAAAAGAAACCTAAGTAGTTGCACTTCAATATTTCTCAGATTATTGAAATCTTTTTCCTACTTTGGTTGTATAGTTAAATTTTTGTGGGGCTGTAAATTTGAGTAGTCTTCATATATACATACACACCATGTGAAATTCTAACTAAAGCCACTGAGAGGAGCTATAACCTAGATGATAGAATTTGTAAGCTCTGATCCAGTTCTCCTTTTAGGTTGGTGAAGAAGTTAACAAGAATTTATTTTAAATCCTTAGTTTTGAGTTTTATTTTTTAGAGAGTGGAGGAATATGGTCTAACTCAAATTTACAAGAATGGTCACTATTTTTCTCTTATGTAACAAATTTTCTGTAGCTTGGAGTATTCTAAAATGGAAATGAATTAATGTTTATAAAAACCTGTATGTATGTCAGTTTATGAAAACCGTGAAAATGTAGATAAAAAAATAGTACACATGGGCACAAAGAAATATGATGGACATTGGAAACTAAGAAGGGGAGAGGGTGAGGGGGTGAGTGATAAAACCTTGTCTGTTGGGTACAATGAACACTAATCTGGTGAGGGGCACACCAAAAGCCCTGACTTAAGCACTATACAAGGTATCCATGTAGCAAGAACATTTGTACCCCTTTAATATTTTGAAATAAAAAAATAAAATCTGAAAGAAAAGTAAGAAAAGGAAAAGAAAAAAAAGGATAAAAGGAAAGAAATATGGATGCTGCAGCGGGTGGGGCGCCTGGTGGGTGGGGACTGGTGGGGTGGAGGTTTGGAGTTTGCAGGTCCCAGGACTGGCCCAATATGAGGGATCAGAGGCTCGGTCAGAGAGGTGAATTTACCTCCCCAAGGCTGCACAGAGAGTAAGTTGCCGAAAAGAACTGGAAACCCAGAGTGTCCGGTTTCAAGTTGGTGCCAAGTAGAGTAACACTGACTCCACTTGGAGTCCTTCAGGAGAGGGAAGAGTCATGTCTTCCTGTGGACAGTGTCGCAGCGTGTGTGGCCCGAACGTCCAGGACCTCAGTGACTTCATCCAGACCAACCCCGGCTGGCAGCGTGGAGGGGCCACCTGGACTACCTCGTAGGCAACACTTCTGACACTTCCTGCCGACCTCTTCCCTCTGACCATCACTCTACGTTTTCTGGATGTTTTGTTCCTAATTCTAGGAATCAAGGCGGCAAAGTTTTTCTGCTTCAACTTGCCGGACAGTTCCACCACCCTCAAGCTCCCACACAAGGTGGCAACACGCTTCCTCCATGATGTCACCTTCCTGCTGTTTGGGAACAGCGCCCCTGGCATCTTCACGCCCTGGTGGCTTTCTCGGACCGGGCACAGATGGCCTGGCTCTGCAGCGCTGTTGGGCGCAGGCCGCCGCTGACCACAGCAGAGGCTGGAGGCATCGCTCTCTTGTACACCTTTACTCCTCACGGTCCACATCACGGATGTGGACGAGGTTGATCTGAACTGGAAACGGCCCCTCAACTGTCTGCATCTGCTTCTCAGCCTTCTGGTCCTCGTCCTGATGCCTCAGTCAGGGCCTATGGCATCTATGAGCTAGGCCGCCACCTTCGAGTCTGGGCGGTGGCCATCACAAGCACTGTCTTGGCTTCTGTGATCTTATTTGCCACATCCCAACAGCGGGACCCTCCAGCTTCACTGGATCTTTGCTTTCTTGGGCTTCTTGACCAGCACCCTATGATCAGCACGTCTACGACAGAGGCGGTGAACATTTTGCAGTCCCTGGGTGTAGTCTTCCGGCTGAGCAACACTGTCCTGCGCTCACACTGCTGGCCTGCGGGGAGCAGCATGACATGGGAGATGAAGCTGGGATGGAGTTCTCAGGCGCGCCCTCAGATCTCCCACTGGCCCGCGAGGGCTATCTGCAAATGGAGTTCTTGGCTTTTTTCTGTGGCATCGTCTTCAACATCCTTGAAGGTGTGGGGCCTGGGCTGCCTGCTCCAGGTCTACTGGAACCACACGGAGGTGAGGCTGCAGCCAGATGGATTGCTGCTGTGGGTCTTGGCCAGTGCCCTGGGGGTCAGCTCGTCTTTTCCCTGGTCTGGGTCCCGCTGCAGTGCTTCCAGCTCCAGAAAGGCCCTGGCTTCTGCCTGCTTCTCTCCACATGAACATTCTTGTCGTGGACCTCCTCACTGCATGAAAAGTGTGTGGCTGAAGTCGCCTGACAGTGTGGGGTTACTTCCAGGCAGCCTCCTGTGAGGGGAGAATTGGGGATGGAAGCACCTTGAACAGAGGCCGCATGTCCAGGATTGGGTGTGGGCTCCCATGGGCGGCTGTCGCTGCTAGAGGTCTGAAGTCGCTGCTGAAAGCAGGGAGAACCGCTGCTATGTCCCTCAGGCTGCCAGCACCCAACAGCCCCATCGCTGGGACTTTGGAGACTGGGCTTTGCTCTCAATAAAGGGTTCCCAACAGAAGCAATTAATACTTGGCACCCTTGAATTACCTCCAGAGCCTCTCTGAGGATGGCTGGAGTATGGGGAAGGGGATGGCTGGAAGACCCCTGAAACATTCAGAACTGGAGGCATCTGCAGAGACACAGGCCTTCCCCATTCCCCCTCACTGGGTTTTAGGCCTTCCAGTACCTTCTCCTCAGAGCACAAATGGCTTTCCACTTTGACTCAGAGAATCAGGGTGACTGAGCCCCAGGCTTTAACTGCCTGAGAGCTGAGCTCTAGAGCTGCCTCATCCAAGGAGCTGGAATTCAGAACACACCTAATTTGAATTTCTGGTCGCCACATTAATAAAGCCAACAGAAGCTGGTACAATTAATGGCAATGCGTTTTATTGAACCCGTTGGCTCCAAAATACTCTCTCAGCTTGTGGCACTGTCACATCAGTGGCTGCCATGTTGGATGACACTGCTCTAGACTCTCCCTTCTCCAGCTCTGCCCCTGGCTGCCCACAAACTCCTCTGTGCCTTGGGATTCCTCAGCCACAAACAAGAGTCTGTCTGACTGCCCTCTGCCTACCTCAGTGGAGCCCCGGGCTGGGGGCTCCAATGTCTGCAAGCTCCAGGAGGACAGATGAGGGATTCCCTACTCCCTGCTTGCTGTCATGCAGTGATCCTGCCTTTAAAATAAGCAACTCATAGGTTTGCCCAATTGCCTTACGCAGGTAAAGGAAAGTAATTCAACTGTCTTTTTTCCAAATAAAAATTATTAAATTAAAATAAAAGAAATATTACAGTAATTTTTGGCTTCTTAATGGACATTTGGGTACTACAATATCATATTTTAATTTAATTCAAATTTAAAATAAAATTTGATTTTTGTCTTAAAATTTACTATTAGAAGGAAAAAAGGCCTGAATTATAACTGTCTATTTATAGAAATCAGAAAAATCAAATTTTGATCAGGTGTGTTGGCTCATGCCTATAATCCTAGCACTCTGGGAGGTCGAGATGGGAGGATCACTTGAGGTCGGGAGTTCAAGACCCGCCTGAACAAGAGTGAAAATAGAAAAAATTAACTGGGTGTGGTGGTGCTCACCTATAGTCCCAGCCAGTTAGGAGGCTGAGGCAGGAGGATAGCTTGAGCCCAGGAGTTTGAGGTTGCTGTGAGTTAAGCTGACACCATAGCACTCTAGCTCCAGCAACAGAGTGAGACTCTGTCAAAAACAGAAAAAAGAAAAAAGAAAAGAAAAGGGAAAAATCAGATTTTTTAAAATTTCTAACAATGAAAATTCAATTAGACTTTTACCAATTTGTCAGTTGGCAAAATATTAGATGAATAATACAGTAATTTGGGAAATTAAGGTTTTGCTTTCTAAGCAAAGTTTTCAAGAGACATAGAATATATATTTTTAAGAAACCATGCGTCTAATGAATTACTGTTCATTCTCATAGGTAAATGTCTATTCTACTTTTTTCTTTTGGTAGGATTAGAACTGAGACCTCATCCTTGAAAACATATCACATTTAATCACCAACACATTCTGTGGATACGACACTGTGTAAACATCCTTGAGCCTGGGCTTTGTGAATTCGAGATGGAGAATCTCAACTAATATAGTCATATGAATAACATATTCTGATGGAAAAATAAGATTCCCCATTGGCAATTCAAAATAGCTCCCCAGCTATTAGAACTTTCACAAGTTGTGAAATCGTGTTTATTGGGTGACTATCTCTTGAAGTGCACAGAGGAGGTCCTACTTAGAACTGACATGACTAATTAAGTGACATTCTGTCTTCTTGAAGTTTCTATTTCAGATGTGATGTAAAACTTCTCAATGTTCATTAATTGCTACCCACTCTTGGTGATTCATTTTGGAACAAATAATCAGAACAAATCAAGAATGCATTTTTAATGTCTTAAAACACCTTAAGAGATACAAGCGAATAACTGATTGGCATCAGCACTTAAAATTTACTTATTAATGTTTTGCTTGAAAGGGAAAGAAGGAGGAGAAAAATCAGAGAGCACCTGTAGAAACCTAACTGCTAATGTCTCAATATGATTTTAAGAACCAGACACTAGAAACTTTCAGATATGCCCCAGAAGGGGGAAAAATATATTCATCATTACTCTTGAAAGAAGCAGCATCTTCTAGGGTGGGCGCTGCCTCACATTCTTTATTTCTTTCTCTCAAGTCTCTCTTGAGATGCTTGTTTTGCAAAACTGAGTCTCCATCAGAAAACTAATTACAAAGGTGCCTGTGTAATAAAGGGTTTAGCTTTCATACCTCAGCATTCTAGAATGCTGGAAAAGCATGCTGGAAGGCTGTTGGAATAAATGTTGGGCAAGACAATCAATATTATTGTCCACGTAGTAGTTATCCTAGTGTGGTAAGATTTTACATTGATTTATCTAACAAATGTTGGAGTTTCTCAGATGTTCCAGATAGTCTTCTAGGTGCTGACATACAATAGTTAACAAAATAGAATTATATGGCATATATTAATGGACAATAGGATATATTACTTACAAAATGGCTCCCATTATTTATCCAATTCTTCTGAAGTAGTGTGACTTTATAGCACCTCATTTCAAGAAGTGCCATCTAGTTACCACTTCTTGAATCTTTGATGGCTTTGTGAATTATTTTGGCAAATAGATACAGTGAAAGTGATGTGTCAGTTTCCAACGTAGGCCTCAAGATCATTTGTGGGATCTTTCTCTCTCAGAACCTTGGCACCTCCATGAGGAGAAATCTAGGATAGCCTGCTTGATGATGAGAGACCATTTGGTATAGAGTCAAGTTGTCTTAACTCTTTTGCTAAAGCCATTCTAGAGCAGATATCAGTCAGCCTTCTCTCAAACGTATCAGAAAGTTAAACAAAGATTAGCAAAACTGTGTACCACACTTCTATCTGACCAAGATACATGTATGAGCCCAGGCAAGACAGGAAGAGCTTCCCAGGCAACTTCTACGTAGACATGTGAGTTTTGAAGTGGTTTTCTTACACTGCGGTAGCTGATACTGATGCTATATTTTCTTTCAAAAATGTATATATATATATATTTTTAATTGTAATTTACATGTCATGTCTTTACTCCATTTTAAGTGTACAATTAAATGGTTATTAGTATATTTACCAAGTTGTACAGCTATTCACATAAATCAGTTTTAAAGGATTTCCCATCCCCCATTGAGACCCTAATACCCATCCCCAAATACACGTCAAGCATGCCCCTCCCTTTCACAGTGGTGAGCAAAAAGAATGTATATTATTAAAAGAAAGATATTAAATATCTGTATTTAGAAATGATTGTACATAGAATGTATATAATGTATAAAATGCTTGTGTGTGGAAATGAATGAAAACATGTTGGAGAACACTTCATTAAAGAAAAAATTAAGGGAAATAGGGAAGACATGATATAAAAATTAAAATAGAAATTTACTATAGAAGGGTGAATGAAAGATATAGATGACTAATTTTATTTTAAGCATTGTGAAATTGTATTAAGGTAAAATATAATAATTATATTTTACTATTTACATATTCTTTCAACAAAATGACTTTATAAATGGCTTGTATAGACTCAAAGAAAACCTCTTTTCTCAGAACTAGATAGGGATATACTGAGAGCAGCTATTCTGCCCTTAATTTCCACCAATATGAACATTTATTTGAGAATGTTTGAATTATGAAACAAGCTTGAAATAAAGTAAAAATATTATTTTGGAATTAATATTGTTGGTTTCAAGGGAAGTTTGACCCTGTTTAATGTGCTTTTTACATTTGGAGTTTATAGAAAAACCCTCAAAAGAAAGAAAGCCCATAAACCATGGAATGAAATTCAAAGAAGAGAAATGACTGAAATTGGGTAGCAGGATTCCAAGAAATGAAATTTCATCCTAAGCAATTTCACTAATTACTCTTAAAGGTGATAGTGATGTTATTCTGATCTGGACATAAAACACAGCAAAAAGGCTGAAAATTATAATTAGGGCAATTTGTAGAGTAAAAATTGCTAAAATATTTTCTTTTTGCTTAAATGTTTTGTGAGTTGCTTAGATGTCATAACATTTTCTCTCTATTCCTCCTGGGCATAAACAAGCTTCTTACTAACTTCTTCCTAGAATATTTGGAATTAAGCCTGAGATTTTATATCTGTCCTTCTGCTCCAGGATTTCCCATGGTGAGATAGGTGATGATATGTTTATACAGATAGGAGGCAGCATCTCTGAGACATGTAACTCCCTCTTCCTATATACTATTCCACTAGGTATTAACCTTATTCTAACCTTGTTGGAATTATGGAATGATAGACCTAGAAATGATTCAAAGGATACTCTAATCCCAAATCTTCATGTTAAACAAAGGCCTTTAACTTTCTCTGTAATCATGTAGGTAATGTGGGTATATGTACATCAAGATTTTGTCATCTGCTCATTACATATGTGATTTTCAGAATTATTTCAACTGTGTGTTCTTACTGATAATTTTTAAGAGAAACAGTAAAATGTACTTCTATATAATCTACATTTCCCATTAATTATTTACTATTATTTCTTATTCACAACAAATCTCTACTGGGCACTAAATCTGATTACTGAGGCACAGATAAAAAGAGGCATTCTCTGGCTAATTACAAACCCTGGGCAGGCCCAGCAGCCAGTGCATAAGATAAGATAACTGGCAAAGAAGCAACAGCACTCAGCTACACATTTTATTCGTATGTTTGGACCATTGACAGAAGAAATGGAAAGTGTTTACATAAAACATCTAAGGGTATCAGCTGAGCTATAACAAATATCAAGGTAATAAACCCCTCTGAGCAGCCCTCCAGAAGGCCATATAGAAAACTGAAGGATGATTTCTACTCAGCCTCCCGTCTTATAAATCTGTACCTTGGATTTGGCTCCTCCATGGTAGATAACAGGGAATTGAGTTAATCTGATTAGTATAAAATACACATCAAACATCATATTTTCTGAAATTTTTTCTAAACATATTTCAAATTAAAAATCTTTCAAAAATGTATTAATTTATGGATTTAGTAAAATAAAGAGAAATTGAGTAATTCTTTATTCAATGATTCAATAATTATAATTTTTATGTTTCTGATCAACTCTTCATTTAGAAGTTTGAAATTTTGAAAATAAAAATGATAAATTGTATAGTCAATCAGCTCTTCTAATCAGTGTGTAGGAAGAAAATATTCCTATGTTTTTAAGAGCCTCAGTTTCTAAGTACTATTTTTTATGTAATTTTTGTTGTTTCTTTTTCTTTACACTTTGATGATACAGAATAACAGGTCAATAGTAATTTGCTTAAAATATTTTTTTTTATTTTGAAAGTAAAGGTAAGTATTTAGCATGGTGAAAAGCTAATATTTACTTAGCAGTATTTTCATTTTCATAATGGAACCGAATACAAAAGTAAAGATGGTTTCTAGAGTAAACATAGAAGTCTCTTTCCATCTCCAGCCAGAAACAATATACACAGAATGGACAAACACTAAAAAATTCTAGACAAATATTCTTTTCTGAAATTCAGCAAAATTTATTTTGAACAAATAAGAGGATATAAAGGTGGTGGTAAATAAAAGCTTTTTAAAAATGACCTATCTTAGAAAACTTTTTCATTGATATAAGCATATATCATTTCCTAAATGATTAAGGAATAAATTAAGTAAATACTACAATTTTACTCTAATTTATTTACCCGTTTTTTTATATTTGGAGACGGAGTCTTGCTCTGTCACCTGAGCTAGAGTGCTGTGGTGTCAGCCTTGCTCACAGCAACCTCGAAAGTCCTGGGCTCAAAGTGATTCTCCTGTTTCAGCCTCCCGAGTAGGTAGGATTATAGGTGCATGCCACCACGGCTGGCTAATTTTTCTATTTTTAGTGGATACAGGGTCTCACTATTGCTCAGGCTGGTCAGGTACTCCTGAGCTCAAATGATCCTCCCATCTCGGCCTCCCAGAGTACTAGGATTACAGGCATGAGCCACGCTTTTGCTCTTATTTAAAAGTGTGGATTTTTCTAAATATGAAAAACAATCATACCATAAACTGAGCCAGATGTTGTATAATTGCTAGAAGAGATTAATAAGGACTCAGCTACATGATAAGTGACAATTGATTTGGTGAATGACTTCTTTCTTATTTCAAGTATAAAAGGAGATCAGAAGCCTTTCACATTGACACAGGATAGACACAATTATTCATTTACAGCTTTTCTTCAAGGTTATGTTAACTATTCTACCCTCTGTTATAATATTATCAATATAAAAAGAGATCTAGAATATCTTGTCATTCCATAGATCCGTTATACTGGTGACACCATGCAGATTGGACAGAATGAGAAATAGGTGGCTAGTTCACTGCAGACCTTGGTAAGATACATGCATTTTATAGGAGGGAAGATAAACTTATGAAGACGCAGGCACTTGCCACATCAGTAGATTTTAGGAGTCCAGTGATTAAGAACATTCTAGTGCAACCTCTTCAAAGTCAGATACAAATAGTTGCATCTTGCATCCTTTACAACATGAAGAAAACACTGCACCAGGTGAGCCTCTTTGGGATTGGAAGGTAAATCATCTCACATCTAGAGGAAGTAGGCTGCAAGCCTAGAGTTGATCATGAAGCAAGATTATACTCTGCAGCAGATCCAGGTCACAGTGCAAGCAGCCATGCCAATAAAACCATACATCCCCAAAACACCTATGGTATTAGAAGTGCTGATGATAGAAAAATATGCTATATGGATCTTATGGCAAGGACCAGTGCAACAGTCAAAATGCAGAACTTTGGGAATCTAAAGGAAAGCTATGGCAGCCTCATTAGAGAATTGTGTGTCCTTTGAGAAATACCTCTTGGTATGTTATTGGTAGAGTCCGAACTCTTGACAGCAGGACACCAAGTAACTGCGCATCTAAACTGACAGTCATGGGTTGGTTTTGTCAGCCTCATCAAGTAGTAAATTTGGACATATCCATACATTTTTAATGAGACATCCAGGATGGAACCTTGATGGGACCAGACAGCACAAGTAAACTGCATGATCAAGTAGATCATATCCACATGTTATGCCACATATGTGTTGCTACTCTTCCCCCAACCCCCTTGCAACTATGGTCATACAAGGGTCATGTATGATCAACTAAAAGGGGAAAACTCCAAGTTCGTTTTACAGATGTGTTAGCTAGTATGTGGATGCAAGTTATTAATGAATGGGTGGAGATACAGGTACTGCACTGAGCGTGCAAGGAGACATGGCTCTGAGGTGACAATGTATACACATGCCTGAGCAGCGGCTGGTGTCCTGCCAATCTTCTCAGGGACCTGACAGCAAAAAGATAGATAGATCTGAGATAAAGAGATCTGAGGTGGAAGGATGTCTATGAACACATAGGAGTAGATGTGAAGAGTGAGGGTTTTGTATCACCCATCAAAAAGTATCTACCTTCGAAGAATCATTGAACAACCAAGTGGACAAGTGACTGAGTCAGATGAAGTTAGCCAGGCTTCATCACTGGCCATGCCAGAATTGTCACGATGGGCACCTATATGTAATGGCTGTGGTGGCAGAGACGGGAACCAAATATAGGCTCAAAAGCACGAAATCCCTCTTAGCAAGGCCATTCTAGCCACTACGGCCTCTGGATTTTTCCATTTTCAGCAACAGTGACTAACATTGCATTATTGTTTTTTGTTGATAGGTTATTTTGACAGTATCAACCAAAATTTAAAACATATGCATGTTCTCCAAATTAACAATTTCACTTCTAGGAGCTTATACCAGGAAGATACTTATATATTTAGGCAAAAATTTTGTGGTGTGTATGATTTGACATATGGCATATGCAAATCAAACTTCCCCAAAGTAATTCAATTTCATTTACAGTTTTTTTTTTGACTATTAGTTTTTTTTTCCTTCCCTTTCTCCTTCCTTTTCTTTTTTTCTTGCTTTCTTCCTTCCTTCTGTCTTACCTCTGTTGTTTTGTACTTTTTCATTGACAAAGGAAAAACAAAAAACAAAAACATATGAAAGTTGGTAGGTTACCATAGGCAAGCTGAAGTACAAGAGAGTTTTAGATACTCTGCTTTTATCTTTATATATGCTGCTGAAAATATATACTAAGTGAGATGAGTACTTGGAAGACTTTATTTCCTAAGGCTGTGGTGACTCTCGGAGTAGAATACTGCAGGAAAATACATTTTTATGATACTCTCATGAAAATACATTACATTAACTTGGGTTTGTGAAAAATGAAGTGCCTCAGAAAGCAGTAGGATATCCCAGAGAAAGCAGATGTGATTGTGGATTCAACTTTGCTTGAAAGGAATTTTCCAACTGGAACCAATTTTTTATCCTCAATAAGAAAGAGAACTGCAACTCACAGAAATATAGTAAATTATGCATGTTGAATCAGGAGGGTACCTAAAAGATCATTTAATCCTAAATTTTTATTTGGTGAATGATAAAACTATAATCTACTTGCTTATGTCAGACCATAACTACCTGCTGGTCCTGTTCTTCACAAGGACAATATCTCTACTCCTTTCTTATTTTAATGCAGTTTCCACACTAAAACAGTCTTATAAATCTCCTCCCCTTATTTTTGACTATTTCTCTGATTTATTTTTTAAAAGTTCAGTGAATTTTATTCTGTTACAAAATGCAATTAGTGTTTAAATATTCTGGCTGAGAAGGAACTTATATTTTTAGGAATTAAAAAAAGTAGGAATTTTGTCTCAGAAAAATAGAAAAAATTAGGTCTATTGAAAGAAGAAGAAGAAGGTTTGGGAAAACTTATTAGTTTGTGATTTATGATGTCACTGTTTTCCATATCAGAAAAAAATTACTGTCCTATTTTTTTTTTTTAGCAATTCTCAGATCTGATAATCTAATATTTTCCTCTTGGATTCATAGCAGAATTTAGACAGTAACAGCATATTTAATTATGAACTTGATATTTTCTTTGTGGATTTCCCATTAGATGGCAATGTTACCATGTATGTTTGTAGTTTTGAATCTGCTTGTATGCACTGCTGAGAAAAATATCCCTTTTTATTTTCATAGTTTTAAAATAAGATTTATGATGGACTGCTACCTTATAGTTTCAGGGTGATTGTGTGCAAGAGAATGTTTCTGTGTGGGTGTGTACATGCTGTGTTTGAAAGTCATTTTGTGACAAGTTTATACTTCTTATACAAGGCCTCAAATTATTCTAGCTTTTTAAACTACAATTCAAATGGTGAATTCAACCTTGGTAATTTTTCATAAAATTTGGCTAGCTCATGGAGAGATATATCAGAACCAGGATATTGACATTGATACAGTCGAGAGACAGAACATTTCCATCACCACCAGGATCCCTCTTGCTGCACTTTAATAGGTATGCCCACTTCCTTCCTGTCCTCCGCTATTGCCTTAACCCCTGGAAACCACTACTCTTTTCCATTTTTATAATTTTGTCATTTAAAGACAGCTATATAAATGGAATCACACGGTATATAACATTTTGACAGTGTTTTTTTTTTTTTCACCCAACATAATTCTCTGGAAATCCATACATGTTGTTGTGTGTATCAAGAGTATGTTGCTGTTTATAAATAGTATTACATGATAATGAAGCACCACATTTTGTTTAACCCTGATTAATCGTTTGTTTAACCATTCACCCACTGAAGGCTTTCTGGGTCTTTTTCAGTTCGGGCTATTATGAACAAAGCTGCTAAACACTCATGTACATATTTTGTGTGAATATAAGTTTTCATTTCTTAGAGATAAATGCCTGGAAGTGTAATTGCTAGGTCATATAGGAATTCCAAGTTAGTTTTTTAAAGAAATTATCAAACGATTTTGCAAAGTAGCTACACCATTTTACATTCCCACCAGCAATGAGTGATCTGGTTTCTCTGCAATCTGGCCAGTGTTATCACTATTTTTTAATTTTTTATTATTTTTTTTCAAGTTGAACTCCTGCTATTCCATTTTTTTAAATTTCAAAATATTAAGAGGGCACAAATGATTTTGTTACATCAATACACTGCATAATGTCAGTGTCAGGGCTTTCAGTGTGCCCATCAACAGGCCAATGTCCATTTTATCCTTCATCCCCCTTCCAGCCTTCCCACTTCTTAGTTTCTGAAGTTCTTTAGGTCTCTTTGTGTCCTTGTGTACCCAACATTTAGCTCCTACTTATTAGTGAGAACACTTGGTGTTTGTTTTTCCATTTATGAGATATTTCACTCAGGATAATGGTCTCCAGTTCCATCTAAGTTGCTGCAAAAGACATTTCTTTCCTTTTTATAGATTAGTATTATTCCATGGCGCATATATATATATATATATATATCACATTTTCTTTATCCACTCATGAATTGATGGGCACTTAGGTTGATTCCATATCTTTTTCAATTGTGAATTGGTGCTGTGATAAACATTTGAGTGCAGGTTTTTGGGGTTTTTTTTGTTTTTTGATATACTGATTTCTTTCCCTTTGGGTAGATATTCAGTATTGGGATTGCTGGATCAAAAGGTAGGTCTACTTTTAGCTACTTGAGGAATCTCCATACTGTTTTCCATAGGGGTTATATCATTAGTTTGCAGTCTCACCAATAGTATATAAGTGTTCCCTTCTCTATGCATCTAGCCAGCTTCTGTTGTTTTTTGACTTTTTAATACGAGTCGTTCTGACAGGGGTAAGATGATATCTCTAGATATCATCAGCCTCAGCAAAAAAATTTATGACTAAGACCTCAGTGGCAAATACAGTGACAACAAAAATAAATAAATGGTACTTAATTAAATTAAAAAGCTTCTGCACAGCAAAGGAAATAAACAAGAGTAAACAGGCAACTTACAGAATGAGAGAAAATATTCACAAACTATATACCCAGCAAAGGACTAATAACCAGAATCTACAAAGAGTTCAAACAAATCAGCAACAACAACAAAAAAATGAACAACCTCTTCAAAAAGAGGGAAAAAGACATGAGCAGAGTTTTTTCAATTGAAGAGAGAAAAGCGGCCAACAAACATATGAAAAATGTTTAACATCTCTAATCATCAGGGAAATGCAAATTATATTTTTATTATTTTTTATTTTTAATTTTAGGCATTTACATAGGTGTGCAGTGATGTTGCATTGTGGTTTGCATTTTCATAATGGCTGGAGGATGCTCTTTATATCTTCACATGTTTTTTGCTCCCAGTATATCTTCATTGGTGCAATGTCTTGCCCATGTTCTAATTGGATCATTTGCTTTTTATTATTGAGTTTTAAGAATTCTTTATATATTCTACATAATAGTCCTTTGCCTAATAGTTAGTTTGTATTTTCTCCCACTCTGTAATTTATCTCTTTATTCTATTAATAGGGTCTCACGCAGTGCCAAAGTTTTAATTTTAATGAAGCTCAATGTATCAATTTTTCCTTTTATGGATTGTGCTTTTGGTATACAGTCTAAGAACTCTTTGTCTAGACCAAAATCTTGAACATCTTCAACTGAAAGTTTTATGGTTTTATGTTTAAATCCATTATCCATTTTAAATTAATTTTTGTGTAAGACTTAGGTTGAGGATTTGTTTAATTTTTATTTTTTATGCCCATGGATGTCAATTGCTCCAGCACCATGTGTTGAAAATGCTATCCTCCCCTCCACAGTGCCCACCACATCGCTCAGATGTGGGTTTACTCCCCACGCCCCAATTCCCTAGTGATCACTCCCACCATTTGAGCACCATAGTGTTAATCAGTCAATACCAGTTTGATGGCGAGTACAAGTAGAGGGGTGGGACATGCTTGAAAAGTACTTGGGGAGCGGAATGAGGGGTCTCAATAGGGGAAAGGAATTCCTCTAAAACTGATTTATGTGATTAACTGTATACCTTGGTAAATTCACTGAAAATCATTGAATTGTACACTTAAAATGGAGTAAAGGCATGATATGTAAAGTATACTTCAATCAAGAAAAAAAAAAGGCTATCCTCCACTGAATTGGTTTTGAGCACATATTTTTTATGAACAACATTTACAGGGGGTGGTAATTATAACAACGGTATATGAAACCGAGAGAAATAAAATGTTAGGAAGTTAGTAGGGCAAGATAAAGCAAAAGGGGCTTAGGGCCAAGGCATTTGTGTGTCTCATGCCAGCTTGTGTTCTTTAGGAGAGTTAAAAAGGAGGGAAAAAAGAAGTAAAGAAATACCTTTGAATGGGAATTAATCAGGACAAATTAATTATACAAAAAAGCTGAGAAAGAAAAATACGGTGCTATAAAACTTTACAACTTGTTTAAAAATATACCTTCAGGAAGCCGTCAGTAATGCTGGTGAACATGGGTTAGCACCTTCCTCCTTCATTCTATAGTCAGTATCCTCCACATGGGAGCACCCACCAAACAATGCTGTGAGATGTGAGATGAAAGTGTTAGATCTTCTACTTTTCTTAAATTATCTGTGTGTTCAAAAACTCTAAAACGTAAGCGTGTAAAGAATAGTGATTCAAGTAATATAATCCAGGTTTAAAAATAAAATATTACTTGATTTTGAAGCTTCCTCTCTTCCTTGTCTGGTTCATTCTTTTCTTTTCTCAGTCAAATGAAAAGCCAATGTCCTCCATTTTGTGTTTATAATTCCCTTGCATTTCATCATAATTTTACATGCCTTCATTTTTATACTTTATATGGTAAATTTTATGTGTATATGATGAAATTATGCTTCCTGTATTCTCTTATGACTTATGTTTCTCAATCATAACTATGTTTTTAAGATTTGTTCATGTTGGTTTACGTAGCTGTAATGTATTTACTTTCAATTTAGCCTATGAATATAGGTGGAACTTTTAATTCATTCTTCTTTTAAAGGATGATAGTGTTCTTCCTGGGTGTCTGCTAATATACAGCCATTGATATTCTTGAGAGGTCTCCTGGAGCATATAAATCACAAGAACTTCTTTAGGGTATATTCTCGAGTGGAATTTCTAAGTGTTTTGCACATTTTCCCATTTATTATATAATGCCACATTGTTTGCTAGGCTTGTTGTACCACGTTAAATTATCACAAGCTATTTGTTAGCCTCTGGCTATTCCACAACTTTTTAATAGTTGACATTTTCAGATTTTAAAATTCTTGCCTATCTTGTATATATGTGATATGATATCTTATTGTGACTTTATTTTTCATTTCTTTGATTTCTTATTTAGCTATACTTAACTGTAGATATTCATCAGTTATTCCTCTCTATGTAGTGTCTCTCCAAGATTTTTGCCTATTTTCAAATGGGTTGTTTATCATTTTTTTTATTGAATTATAGACATTCTTTATTTATAATATGTATTATATGATACACACATACATAACTGTTTATATCTATTAAATAATTGAAAATATGTTTTCCTGATTTTCCTGATTTGTGTCTTATTTTGCAGTTTCTTTTGCTATCTTTCCATAAGCAGAATAACCTTAATTTTAAAACAATTAACTATATGATTTTTGATTTTATGCCTTTTTAAAGAAATCTTTCTTAGCCTTGAGGCCATAAAGACGTATTTCCCTACTGTCTTTTCAAATATAAAGAATGTAGTTGTTCACATATAATTTTATAGTCAAGATGGTATTTATTTTTGTCCCTCATGTGAGGTAATAGTCCAGCTTTATTTTTTTCCTACATGGACAAATAATTATTCTAGCAGCAGTTATTCACTGTGCAGTAAGCTGTAAAATCAGCTGTGTTTTAACCAAGTTCCCAAGTGTATATTTCCAAATGTCTATTACTGACCTTTATTTTGTGTCCATTAATCTGTCTTGCCTTGGGCCAATACTATAGTATATTAATTGCTTAGCTATATAATAATAATATCTGGTAAGGTAGGTTCATTCTTATTGTTTCCTTTCTTTGTTGAGTTTCTCAATTATTCTTGGTTCATTTGTTTTCCGTGTAAATTTATAGATTCAGTTTGTAAATAACTACAAAAACCTGCTGCTGTTGTTTTTGTAATTGCATTGAATCTATAATCAATGAAGAAAGAACTATTTTCTTTAAATATTGAGTTTTTCAATCCATGAACATAATATAATAATGTGAGTTTTCTTTATTTGGATCTTCTTAAATGTACTTCAGTAAAGTTTTATAATATTTTAAAAAATGTCTTTGAAATCATGTGTTAGTTTTCTTCCCAGTTTATATTTTCAATGCTACTGAAAATTGCTTAAATTTTTTTAAAAAATTATTTTTTATCTGATGTTTAGAAATAGACTCCTTTAAAATCGAACTTTTTATTGATCTATAATACACATACATGTGCACATATCAGTGTGCAATTCAATGAATATTAGCAATTAAATTTTATGTGCTGATTTTTTAACTCTAGTAGCTTTTTAAAATTATATTTAATTCTAATAGTTATATCTATATTCTTTTGAGTTTTCAACATAGAGAATCATTACCTGATAATAGTGACTGTTTCATTTACCTCATTTTCTAAATCCTTTTTGCTCCAGATTTTCTCTTCAATATTGAGTTAATCTTAGTAATTTACAGGGCTTTTAAAATTTCTTCCAAATATTTTAGGGTTATTTTCATAATACCATTTATCTTGTTTATGTCTCAGCTATGTAGTTATATCAATTTTCAACTCCTGCTAATATGCTAAAATATGTGTATGTGTGTGTTCTCTATGTCTTGATCAAATCTGCCAGAGGATTATCACACTTTTGGTTTTTTTCAAGGTGGCCTTTGTTTTCTTGAAACATTCTATTGTTGATTCTAATCTATCTGTTTTCCTCTAAGTTTTTAAGTTTGCTTCTTACCTCAATTCCAGTCTTTCTTTTCATTATATATTTTAAGCATCTACAGCTATAAAATTATTTCCAAGAACTGCTTTATCTGGATCTTACCTATTTATATATTTTTAATTAAAACAGTTCAAAATATTTTCTAATTTTTATTGTGATTTTTCTTTGACCCATGAGTCATTTTTAAGTATATTTATTTTCTATAGTAATTATCTTAATTGCTATTTTTAAAATCTAGATAGCATGCATTATATCAAAATTTTTAATTAGTGACATTTGTTCAATGTCCCACTATGTGGTTAATATTTAAAACCTCTCTATGTTTCAAAAGAAGGTGTATTTCACAGTTGTGGGGTACAGTGCCCATTAGGTTCAAGTATTAATAGAGTCATGTCCTTACTAATTTTCTTTAACTTAAAACAAAATGTAGCACTGCAATGGTAGATATGTCGATTGCTGATGACCTTGCAGCTTCTTAAGCATATTTGCTTTCCTTGCCTGCTAAAGAGTATGACAAGACATCTCTAAAATCTGGCTCATGTTTCAGTATGCCTCTAGGATCTATGTATAGTTTGCTTGAAAGATTAATGCTCTTAATGTCTAACATATCTACAAATCAGAACTGCTAGAAAAAAATTTAATAGTTGTTGGCAAATATTCTCTGGTTGAATCCACTAAGGAGGGATTATTTTGTGATATTCTTCTAGGAAGAGTCTGGTCCATCTTAAGGTTTGTAGGGGGTGACTACTTTCTTCTAATAGGAGAGTTTATGAAGTCACATTCTGAAGCTGCATTGGGAACTTCCCTTTAAAATAAGAAAAATCACTCATCCTTTTCCTTGACTCAAGAAGGAAAAGGGCAATCTAAAATTGTGGACTGTAAGAATCAGAGAAGCATGAAAATTATGCTTCTTCCTACAGCTGTGGTGATGAGTTGATAATAGAGTGTTCAAATCATCCTGTTTTGTCTACAGATTCACTGTGTCAGAGCCGTGATATACTCCCTGCAGTTGTAGGGAGACAGTCCATTCTCCTCTGCTCTGGATACACTTCTTAGTCTTGTAGACACACTGATTCCTTCCACTCCTGGAACAGTCGATACGGACAACTCACAGCTGAATTCCTCCCTGAACGGAAGCTTCAGGCCCAAGTTTATGGCCCATTCTCAGGGACAGCTCATATCAAATGAATGTGGGATGGAGTTGGATTATAAAATTTAACTTTTTACTTTTACCAGTCCTGCTTTTCTCATTCCCTTACAGATATTCTAACTCCTCCTTTAAGCCCCCTGTCTCCTTAAAGGCACATCCCAGAACCACACCTGTGAAAAAATCTCCATCTCGAAGTGTATTTACTGAGAAATCCAACATACGGCAGAACCAAAGTGTGGTGCTTATGTCTGTATGTTTCCCAGAGTTCTGCACAAAGCAGATAATTCAGCTTTATCCTGAAGACCCTCTCAGGCACCAGTACATTAGTGCTGGGCAAGGATATTAGGCACAACACTTTCTAATATTGCAATTCCAGTAATCCCCTTGCCAATCTACATTTCCATTTCTTTTTCATAAAAACTGACACCCAAAGAACCTGCCTATAATTTTATTGGTCGTGCACAAACAGGTCTGAAACCTAATTGAGATTCAAACTTGGACCCTGCTGCATTTTTCAAAAAATATAGCATAGTGTCTAAAAGACTAGGCTCTGGAGCCAGTATGAGTCTGAACATCTTCCCTATCATGTACTAACTGGGTGGTCTTAATCAATTTACACTGTACTTCAGTTTCTTCATCTATATTTGGAAGCTAACAATAGTACCCACCTCCTAGAGCTCTGTGACAAACCATGCAAATGTCATAGAAAGTGCCTGGCACTCATCAAATGTCACTGATCACTGTTATGTAAATTTGTTACTTAACTATGCATTTTACACACACACACACACACAGCTTTACTGGGTCTTGTGGGTTTTAATTTAATTTCTTTTAAAGAAAAGAAAATACTAGACATAGGGATATAAAAGTAGACACATTGATACTGTTGTCCAATCAATATATTTGAATGTTACAATTCTAGGTAGATGTGGACTGCACAACTTTTCAGAGTTGACTATAATAGACCAGCTGAATTAAAGTGAAGTTATTAGTGTGACCATGTCTAGGGATGTTTTCCAGTGGTCGCTAAAGATACAATGTCTAATGTTATTGTGTTTATCAAGGAACTCAAGTAATGTTGAAATCTAAAAAATAGTTTGGAATTTAAAGGAAAAAAATTAAAATTGGGAACTATTTAAAATAATGTCTATAAAACAGAATATTGCATGGTTATTAATTGTTAAATTAATATTGTAGAAATGGTATTAGGTGCAATTATGTTGGAAATTAATTTACAAATGAGATTTCTCATTTTGTAAGAATTTCCAAGCACATATTAACTTCTGGGAAATTATAACCAATTGTCAAGTAAATGAGTTACTCACATCATCAAATAATTTAAAAGACAAAATTCATAAAACTCCTCCAAAATTATTATAGAAAAAACTGCATTTGATATGGAAGGTAGGTCCATTTAAATGTGCTCTTATGATGCCAGATAAGGTTTCCAGAATAACATGTCCCAGAGACTATGAAAGAATTGTTTCATGGAGGCCAGTGAATAAAATTATGTTCACCAGAGGGTGAGAAGTGTGGTGTGATGGGAGATTGAAGAAGAGTTGGTTAATGCGCACAAAAATAGAATTAGATAAAAGGAATATGATCGATTGTTTTATAGCAAAGTATGGTGATTATAGTTAATAATTATTTACTGTATATTTCAAAAGGGCTAGAAGAAAAGATTTAGAATGTACTCGAAATAAATAAATAAAGTCACCCAGATTTGATAATTGCACATTGTATGCTTGTATCAAAATGTCACATGTACCAAATACATCTGCATAACTATTATGTACCCCAAAAAATTGAAGATAAAGAAGCTAAAATAAAAGATTTTCAAAAATGTTCCTGCTCACATTTTAAAAGAAATTTAGACATATACTCATGTTCACACATGAAGTCTTCAGTAAGAAAAAAAGTATTCTTTTTTTTTTTTTCTTCAGTATTCCAGGTCAATACATCATTTATTATGGCAACATCAAAATTACTAAAAACTATTTGTCAAAAGTATGTTAATCATATGTATGTTGTACTATAGGCATATAAAATAAAATTTTGAAATAATCTAAATAAATCTATTTATTCCTATTTTTCAACAATATATTTTGAAAAACATATACTCACAACTTCTTGGGAGTAAAGAGAATTTGAGTATGTGGTAGAAGCCTGCTTTTCCTTTAAGGTAAACCTACTTTCTTTAAATTCTTCTATCGTAGAAGGCTCCAAATAGGGGGGAAATATGATACCATCTTGTGATACAGCTTTATACAAATGGAATAGCTAAGATTTAGGGCTATTGATGGTAAATCACTCTACACTGCAGAGGGAACATGGCCCTGCTGATACACTGACTTCAGATTTCTAGCCTCCAGAAGAGTGAGAAAAAATTTTGTTATGTTAAGCCACCCATTTGTGGTGCTTTGTTTTGGCAGCTCTAGAAAACTAATATATGAATTTTCCAAACATGTACTGCTTTCTTTCCAATGAAATAACAGCTATACTTGAGATGATTTTGGATGCTTTGAATGTCATCTTTTATCTCCACAATTTACTACAGTGTAACAATTGCAAAGGGTCTTAAAAATTGAGTCCAAAGGTTCATTTTATAATCAAGTTAACTGAATCTGGTAAAATGGTGTCCGAATTTGAATATGGTATAAATACTGAAAGAGATAATAGTGGTTAAATGATAACTCAGTATATAACTAAGATTATTCACAAATAAATCAGTTTTTTCCAGGTTTGCACAAACATGCATTTAGTTCTGCAGCAAATCAGGAGAGGGGCTTTGCTATCTAGGACAAATGAAAATCATTGTCTTCTTCCCCATCCTTACCATAAAGTGCCAAGACTATGACTTGCACAGGTGGAATAATGTTGCTTACCCAAATACTCTGATGGGCCCCAACAAAGCAACAGAAAGCCAACCACCGACTAAAGCAGCTACAGGCAGGCACTTAATTACAGCTCAAAGGAACATCTTGCTTTTTGTGCTTTCACCTGCATTCTTGATCACGAATCTATTCCACTGTCTTCCTAAGTTTCGACCAGTAGGGATTTGTGGGGAACCTGCTGTGTGTCAGTCTTTGGTAAACAGTGGTGATGAAGACAGATTAAGAACACCCTGCCCTTTGGTTGCTTCCTACATTGTGATTCTGGATGTTGTCACCAAGGCTCTTAGTTGGCAACATGGGTGTGAAAACTGAGGTCACAACTGAGCTCAAGTTTTCACACTTGGCACTGCTCAGTATATAGTGTGTTCTTAGCTTGGTCTTTTTCCATAACTGTATCTTCATTTGAAAATATTTCCTGACAAACCTTGAGATCCCTGCTCTCCCTACATGATGCATATCTAAGCAGGGTTCCTCCCAACATCCCTAGAAGGGGAAGAGACAGTGCAGCAAGGTTGGCTGGATGGCTCACAAAAGTAACAGAGCTGATAAAAGTTCATCACTTAAAGTTACTTATAGGTAACACAAGCTCAGTAAATATTTGTTGATTTTATTCTGAGGTGAACACCAGCTTATTGTACAATCTTTCCATTTTTATCCTAAAATATTAATTTTTCATCTTATATTTATTGTTGATTCATTATAATCTCAACATACTAGATTTGAACACTGCATTAAGCATTGGAGATAGTTCTAGTCACCTCACTTAACTAAACTTCTGGTTTTAAAATATATTCTGGTAAAAATGGGTTGTGCTAATTTGACCAAGAGAGTCACCTCTACTTGACTACAGAGAGCAAGACACTACTCCACATATTTAGAAAGGAACAAGCAAAAAAAAAATAAAACTTAGATTAATTCTCTTTGTCAGCAGGCATATAGGCAGGACAATCTCAGCTGATATTTTTTTCTCAATTTATTGCTGCTAGGAAATGTTCACTTTCCTAAATGTTATAGAATCTCAACTTATTGTCTACTCCATGGTTCCCAACAGTTTTTTTCCTTGCACCAATTTTCTCTTGAGTTCCACTTTGCAACCACTGTAGACAGACGAATTGTGTTGTAAGCAGCTTGTCCTGACACTATAGAGCATGTCCCAATTAATGTCCTTTTGCCATTAACCCTATTTGTGTATCTTTCCTGAAAAAAATTGAAAAATATATTATATATAAATGTATATTATATAAAATAGTACATATTCTATTTTATTACCACTATCAGCCTCCCCAGCTTCTAATATTCTGCTATAATAAAGGGTCACCCCAACCATGAATCCCCCTCCTATCCACCAGCACAAACAACTTCACTCAGCGGTGCCCTCCGTATCCTCTAACATACCCTAAATTTTCACAATCTAATAACATGTTGATGTTGTTCACCTCTTCTCAAACTAGAGTCCTTTCTTTTTGCCTGGATTGGAGTATAGGTAATTAATTTTCTGGAAATAAAAGCAAAATTATAAATTACTTTTCCCATGCTGATATTGTTCAGGCGTAGTTGATAAGTCAATTCCACTAGGCTTTATTCGTTTTATCCTATTTATTTAATGCACCCTGCCTTATTCCAAAGAGAATTTAAAATGGTTTAGGAGTTTAGATAGTTATTTTTCAGTGTTGGCTAGAATCCTAATCTTTTGGGATACCATTATTTTTCTGAAAAAGTCTAATCTGTGTTCCAAGAAACTGACTTGAAATAGGCCTCATGTAACATGATCTATTACATGAACTATAGGGATGATTTTGCATGTGCATAGATATCTACTTCTTTATTTCACATATTAATAATATACCAAACAAAACTCATGGCAAATGAAAGGAAACCTATTCAAAATGAACTTTTATATTTCCCACAGAGACCAATTAGCTTATTACACCAAGACACTCCTGAAATTTATGTGAAAACATTGAAAGATGGCTTATCAGAGAGAATTACAACTCATTCCCTCTGGATTTAATTATAGGATGTAACTCAAAACACCAGGCAATGTGTGTGGAAGACAAGGAAATCTCTTTGGATTTGATTAGAAGATGGCCATGCCACATTTCTCCTCTTCATAGTTCGCTTGGAAATCTTTCATTAATATTGGAAGAAAGTACACTGTTTCTTGACAAAATGGATTTTATGTGGTATCTCACTGACTATAATATTCAGTAGTGTTATATGTCAAAACTGTGCCTGAAGAAACAGAATTGAAATAAAACCACAGACCAATGGTCGATTTTTATAGTCAATTGCACATGTCTAAATCAACCACTGACACTTTCATTTTTGACACGTCTTAATTCTCGCTGTCACTCATTCATAAAATGTTGTATTTTCTTAATTCAGTTACTCATAAGTGTTAGTACCAAGCCTGAAGATCTTTAAAATATCAGGATATGTTACTCTCTAAAAATGTAAACACCATTGGTGAAGAATAGTAGGTCATTATGCATAAAGCTTTGTATCAAGTTTCCTTAAAATGACACATTGATGAGCAATAATAGTCAGATATGATTTTTCACCTATTAACTGTAGAATAATCAGAGTGAACAAAAGCATATTTAATATAAAAAATTCAGGCAAAAATAATTTTGTGCATAAGATCCCAAGACTTCATTTTCTTTCTGACTTTGTTCCTTTTTTTCCAGCTCTTAAGAGACAAAGTATTTTGAGTTTAAAGAAGAATTATTTATTCTTATGTTCATGGGTATGAGGATTGGCTGCAAATAAATTGGGCTCAATTAGACTCGTAGCTCCAGTGTCTGAGACCCAGGCTCCAGGCTCCAGGTATGAATTCAAGCCTATTCCGTATTTGTTTCATTTTCCTTGAACTGGAAGTTACAGGACAAATGGTCTCTTTTCTGTGCCCCATCCTGAGGCTCAGGCCATCTGGGACGTACTCCTCTCATGACCGACCATCAGACCATAATATCCAAGCCAACTATCTGCTTGTAACACCATGAGCTTCCATTAACCAAAGTCAGTCACATGGCCAGTCTCGACATTAATACAGGCAGGAATTTTATTTCATCCCCAGTGAGGGGGAAAGGATACTGAAAATTTTCTGGAAAATAATCCAAACTATTATTTGTGTACTGTTATACTGTATTCTCTGCCTTTACCTTTATCCTTATATTGTAAATTATGGTTTTGCTTTAGTGCTTCTATTCCATTAGATTTATTATTCAATCAAATTGATTTCTGTGGCATGATTTCAATTATCTATATTATAGTTATACATAGGTGATAACTACTCAATGTTATGAATCTAAAATGAATACACTTTAATAAGCTTCTTTTAAAAATTTTTTGCTCATCTCTTTCTCCTGTCAAACATGAATGAATCTGTTATATTCATTTCAAGAATCACTTTTATGTAAGACAATTTCCAATTTCATGCAAATATGCTTTGAACAGAGAGACAGCTTTGACAATTCATGTGTGAGCTTACCAATATTTATTTTAGAATTCTACTACTCTAAATCAACCTTGGATTGCAGCTTTGAGAATCCATACTGTCTATCTATCTATTATCTATTTATTTCTATTCTCCTCACACTTTCTATACTTTTCAATAAGAAATAGCTGAGTATGACTTTTAAAGACATACTTTGGTCATAGAGTTCATATCTATATGAGAACAATTCTATAATTTTATTTTTCTCTATTTTGAACATTAAATGATACTCAAAACTTAAAGGCCATCCTGCATAAATCCTGTCCCAAGTTTCTACCAAGGATGAAGCTTATAATCAAGTAAATCAAAAATTGGAGTTCTTTGTTGGGTAATTATTATTATTCTTTTTGAAAGTAAGAAAGATAACACGTTTTGGAGATGGAGTTTCCGAGGTAAGTGGCCTTTTGCTCCTGGAAAATTTGATTTATATTGTGTCACTTTTCTTTCCCTGAACATGGACTATCACATATAAGGACAGAAAAATTTTTTTAGACAGCATGTATTTTGCAGAACCTTAAAACATGTTATGCTTTCAAAGCTTCTGCCTTTAATTAGAAAAATTGTTTCTGTCTTATTTGATATCTGTTTTTACTTAAGTAGTTACCAAATATTTGCATGGCTACTAAGGAGGAACATACAAAGGTCATTGCAATATTTATTTGAGCCACATTGTTTAGGAGAAGTAAGAAGCAAATATGATATTCAGGAATCTGGCCACTTTTTTACCTCCTCTTAGAGCAGATATTTTCCAAACCTATTTATTTGGAAGAGAGATTTTGGCTCTATAGTTTGGGGGTTTTGACATGTCTCACATCATGGCTCTACTGTCTTATTTAGTGGGCCAGAACCAGCCCACAAGAAGCCAGAAAGGAGATGGGCAATCTTTTCTGTTTCCAAACATGAATAAAACTATGGATGTAGCCACATAGAAAGATGTGCCTTCTGAACGTGAATGACGGAGACAACGTAGATAATTATTAGGAATACAATGATCTCATATCCCAATGCAAAATAGATTTGGTAATATAATATGAGGATTAGTAAGAATGTTATCTTTCATGACTATAAAATCTAATTTGGTCACAACTTGCCCCTGTTATTACTGTTTCTGTCTCTCTCATTCATTCTCTCACACACATACAAACATATATATTGTCTGTTTTACTCAGCGATTGCTAAATGAGACAAAGACTTAAGAGAGTCATCCACACGCTGATGTTAACATTTTCGATTTCTGTTTCCTGAAATTCTCAATTTATGTAAATCTGGGCACTCCCACTGATCTTTCACAATTCTGCTTAAGAATTACTTCTTTCCTGCCACTTCCCACTTTCCTAATGGTTATAGAATACTAAGAGCATTAGCTTAAATTCTGTGTTATTTCTGTGACACATGCATACTTTTATTGCTGCAAAGATCATGCTACATTTAATTATTTGTGTCCAGCTCAGTTGGCTATGCCTTATTCTCTCTTGTTTTCCCAGCCCTGGAAATGTGCTTAGCAAATGGCAGTTATAAAATACATACCTGTTGAATGCAAATTATCTGATCCAAGAAATGGGGAAGATTGAAAGACTTTATTGTCAATCTTAAGTTTACTATTAATAATTTTTTCGTCATATATTTTCCTCTCTAGGTGTTATTCAGGAACTATTAGAGTGGGAAGGTGAAAGAAATAGCATTGCAAATAAAAATAGTTAAGATAAATTAGATATGTATATCTTGGCTACCTGTAAAGGATATAGACATTTCTCATGGGTCACTGGAATTTTAATTGTCAAAAGTCTAAGCAAGAGAAATAGAGGTATGGGACAGTTTATTGTAGCTACACTACAGGTAAGGCCAAGTGAAGAATTGCCCTTTGAATGGCACACAAGAGAAAAGCCTGAGTGCTAGGGAGAACAAGGAAATGACAAAGTGTGTCTCCACGTGGAAAATATTAGAAATTATGATGCATTAACTTGACAGAGGAGTGCAGAGGTACAGCTATGTAGCACAAAGTAGCTCATATTGACATCATTTTATAAAGGATGTTTTTGAAATATCTGATATTTTGGAGGATGGGGGACAACATGGATTTTTCTTAAGAAAGATAAAACTTTATTTTATAATTTTTATATTTTTCTTATAACTATAAGCATAATTTGTAGGTTTCAGCATAACATCTTTGTTAACTATATTCTATTATACAAGAAACACCCAAGTCTTCATTGTCATACTTCCCAAAATCACTGTGTTGCTCATCTCCAAATTTTCCCTTCTTGGTAACTTGAAGAGAAAAAAAAAAAAAAAAAAGATGTGGATGGAATACTGTCAAATATTTCGGTTCAATATGGGTATAAAGTTTTCAGGTGCTAGGCATCTATTCCTTTCTTATATATAATTGTACTCTTTAAAAAATTTTGGCTTTCCATTTAAGTGTGTGAGAAAATAAAAAGTTAAAAAATAATCCAGATTTGTTTTTAGGTCTTGATGATGTTAGGAGACATTTAGCCAGAACTCAAGATTTCTGATATTTTTGGCCAGGTATATACCACTTTCACAGATTCATAAGAGAAAAGTGAACAGATTTCTCATGTCAAATCATGCTCTGTGACAGTAAGACTTTTCTCTCATCTTGTTAAATAGTGTTCTGAAGTAACAGACTGGCACATTTGGGCCCGCAAACGAATTCTTTTGCAAAGATCACCAGAGGCCTAAGTTCTACACCAAAAGCAAATGGAGGAATTCTTTGGGGAGTTTGTCGTGAATACTTTACCACATGACTGACATGGAAAAATGAGCCCAACACGGGAGGTGGTTATATCTATGATAATTGATTTAAACCACGGACATGCATCTCTTGATGCAAGAGATATGTTCTAAGACTCTGTTGTGATTTCATTGTTGTATGAACATCACAGAGTGCACTGACAACAATCCTAGATGGTACAGCCTACTGTACACTGACTCTATATGGTACAGCCTATTGCTCCTAGGCTATAAACCTGTAGAGACAATTATAACAAAATGGTATGTGTGTATCTAACATATCTAAATGTATGGTAAAAATATGGTATAAAAAATTAAAAAATGGTATACCTCTATAGGGCTCTTACAATGAAAAGAGCTTGCTGGACTGGAAGTTTCTCTGGGTGAGTTAGTGAGTGAGTGGTGACTGAACTTGAAGGCCAAGGACATTACTGTACACTATTGTAGACTTTACAAAAACTACACTTAGGCTACACTAAATTTATAAAATGCATTTTCTTCCTTCATTGATAAATTGACCTTGGCTTAGTATAACTTTATAAACTTTTTAATTTTTTAAACTTTTTGACTTTTTTTTGCAGTAACACTTAGCTTAGAACACATATTATATAGCTTTACACAAATATTATATAGCTTCACACTTTCTTTCCTTATATCCTTATTCTATTAGATTTTATTATATTTTTAATTTTTAAATATTTTTTACTTCTTAAACTTTTTTGTTAAAAACTCAGACACAAACACACACATTAGTTTAGGGGTCGGGATCATCAATATCACTGTCTTCCCCCTCCACATCTTGGCCCACTGGAAGGTCTTCAGGGGCAATAACATGCATGGAGCTGCCATCTCCTAAAACAACAATGCCTTCCCGGGACACCTCCTGAAGGACCTGCCTGAGGCTGCCCTACAGTTCACTTATTTTTATGAGTAGCAGGAATTTACTCTAAAATAATCATAAAAAGCATTAAGTAAATACATAAACCAGTAACATAGTCATTTATTATCATTATCAATTATTACATATTGTACATAATTGGATGTGCTATACTTTATAAGACTGGCAACACAGCGGATTTTTTAAACCATCATGACCATAAACATCTGAGGGATGTGTTGTCCTACAATGTTACAATGGCTACAATGTCACTAAGTGATACAAATGTTTCAACTCCATTATAATCTATGGGACCATTACTGTATATGCAGTTCATCATTTACCAAAATGCCATTGTATGGCACATGATTATGTTCACTCCACACCTCCTTTATCCTAAATCCCCCTCTGTGTTTTGCTTCACTTTTTAAGGTGATGTTGGAGAGCAGTTTTCCAAGTTCCTTTCACTTTAATGTCTGTGAATAAGATCTATATTTCAAAAGACCATCCAAGGAGGCCTGTCACCAGAAGCTAATTCCAAAGAAAAACAAATAAACACATAATAAATTGACCAACCCTACAGAAGCAGGTACTTTGAAACCTACTTTCTTCAAACATAAAGCTCTTCATAAAACAACATGGTCATAGAATGAAAATACCTGTGTTTGACTTACTCACTTCATTTTTGTTTAGGTGGCAAAGGAAATTAAAAGGAATACTGAACTCTGTGAAGGCTAACCAACATCAAGTAACACAGTCTATGCAAATTAATGTTATAAATACACTAATAATTTGGGGTTTGTATGTTTTTTACTTCTAGTTCTGCAATCTTCCAGTGTCATCTCTAGGCTCTCGAGAGTTCTTGACTGGATAATCTTCATTTAGCTGGCAACGGGGATGGAAAGAGTAAGCTTATGATCTAGCAGGAGATTTTAGTAGTCATGTCTCATGC
This sequence comes from Lepilemur ruficaudatus, assembly GCA_963574885.1. Lineage (NCBI taxonomy): Eukaryota > Metazoa > Chordata > Mammalia > Primates > Lepilemuridae > Lepilemur > Lepilemur ruficaudatus. Next base: position 106,069 of record CAUYRT010034020.1, read on the forward strand.
CTGGGACCCACATTTCATTGGGTACAATTAATTTTTCAAGCTACCACTTAGATGCAAGGAAACTGGAAAATGGAAAGAAATTAAAATGATTGGATGAACATATTGCATGTCTGTCCAAACAAAATATATTTGCTAATTTTCTATTCTAGTCAACATACAATTCAGTCAAACAAGCCTGTATTTAATCAGTGCATATTATTCTCCAGAAACTGAACTTTGCTGATTTTCCTGAAATGGTCATTGCCTCTAGAAGCTTACAGCAGTGTGATAGGGGAGAGACTTAAAACGAACAATAAACTGTACTATAACACAATATGATATAAGATCTCATTAAAGAGGTAGAATAAGATGGCCAAATAGAACCCTCTAGTAATCATCCCCTCACAGGAACAGCAAGTTGGACAACTAGACATGGAAGAAAGTACCCTCATGAGAACCAAAAAAATTAGCTGAGTGATCACAGTACTTACTTTTAACATAATAACAAGAAAGAGGCATTGAAAAGGGTAACGAGGACAGTCTTGCATTGCCTATACCAAGCCTCCCCTAATCCAGGCAGCACAGTGTGGAGAGATAATCTCTGGGTTTAGGGGAAGGAAAGCGAAGTGAGTTTGGGGCTTTGCATTAGAACTCAGTGCTTCCTGTCACAGCAAAACTCAACACCAGACAGAATTACACAAGTGCCCATGGAGGGAGCATTTAGAACAGCCCTGAGCCAGAGGGGAAACAACTGCCCCAAAGAGAGGAACTCCAAGCCTTGGCCAGCTTTTCCACTTGCTGACTAAAATGGCCTGGGACCCCAAATAAATTTGAATGGCAGTCAGGCCACAGCGACTGCAGCCCTGGTGCTGCACTGGTCTCAGAGGCAGTGGACTTGAGTGCAACCCAGTGCAACACCAACTGTGATGGCCAGGAGAATGTCTGCATTACCCACCTCCCATCCCCAACTTCAGAGAGTGCAGAAGGGATTTCTTCCAACTGGGAGAAGAAGAGCGAAGAGTACAAAGAACTTTGTCTTACAACTTAATAACCATCTCAATCACAGTAAAATAAAGCACCAAGCAGATTCCTGAAAACCCTGATTCCAATTTTTACTCTTAAACAGTATTTCTACACATACATCAGGCCAGAATGGAATCTGCTGTCCTGATGGGATGAACCCAGTCCCAGCACGATTCACAATCTGCTGATTGAAGTGTCCTTGGGCCTTGAATAAACATCAGTGGCAGCCAGGCAGTAACAACTACCGGCCTTGGGTGAGCTCCAGTACTGTGCTGGCCTGGGAGGCCATGGGCTTTACGTTCAATCCCTTATGGTGCCAGTTGTAGTGGCTATAGCAGTGCCTATGTCACTGTCCCCTCCAGGTAACAAAACTCCAGACAGCCCAGCATGGAGAAAAACTCCTTCTACTTGGGGAAAAGAGAGGGAAGAGAGCAAGAGATTTCACTTGGGAAACCAAGGAATTCTTGTTTATCTTCTCCAAGTCCACAAAGGCTATGTATCTAGGAGTCAACAAGAGTCACAGGGTTCCTGGGCTTAGGGCACCTCTAGTGTTGAAACAACTGCAGTAACTAGAAGCTTAGACAACACACCAATTCCTTTACATTTTTGGAAAGCCCTCTCCAGAAGGATGGGTACAAATAACAAGACTATGAAAGTTGGGAAAAACACTTAACTTTTCAATGCACAGACACCAATAAATATTCACAAGTATCAAGGACATCCAGGAAAACATGACCTCAACAAATAGACTAACGAGGCACCAGAGACCAATACCAGAGTAATGGAGATATGTGACCTCTCAAATAGGGAATTCAAAATAGCTGTCCTGAGGAAGCTCAAAGAATTTCAAGATAGCACAGAAAAAAAAAAAAAATCAGAATTCTAGCAAAGAAATTTAACCAAGAAATTGAAATAATAGAAAACCATTACTTATCTATCAAATATCAACTCAAGAATAACCTCTCTAAAGTTTTCCTGAAATCCTAGATATAATTTGATGTACATTATTCGTGTTGCCATTATATTTAGATTATATGTTTACCTTAATGAGATCTCGTACCTTGCTAGTTCTTTAAGATACATTGTTACATTTTTTATTTGAAGTTTGCAAATATAGGACAGTTCCTCCTCTGTAGCAAGAGGGGCTTGAGCTAAGACTGGGCCTCCACTATCTGCTGTGCGTATATCCAAATGGCCTAAATGGGTGTACCTCCCAGCAGTTCCCTGCAGAGGCAGAATAGTTCTCTGATTGCAGCGAGAGGGGCTAGAGCTGAGACTGGCCTCCTCCAGATCTGCTGTGGAGCAGAGGCTAGTCGTCCTGTTTCTTTGGTTCAGATGGGCACTTGTGTCTCAGTAGGTCCCTGTACGGATGGAATTGGTCCCCAACTGTAGTGATGGGGGCTGAAGCTTAGACTAAGCCCATTGAGAAGCTGCTGTGGTATGGAGGCCTTCGTGTTATATAATTTTAGAGATCAAAAGACCACTGTAGATTGAGGTTACCTGTCAAGATGAAGAAGATGATATTTATTTGGTATCTGAAGTACCTTAGAATTTTTATAGATGAGTACAAAGGTTGAAAGTTAAAATAGGCTTTCAAGGGGAGAAAATGACACTAGGAAGGGTAGCTTTAATTGGAGAGTACAGAGCTTAAAATAAGGAATACCAGATAGAAACCTTTGTGGTAGATTCAGAAATTAAGTAATATACCTGAATTATTGTGGTAGTAATCAGAATGAAAGAAGAAAGTTATTCAGAGAGATTGGGAAAAAAATAAAAGTTCTGACAACTGTTTTGATAGAGTGCTTGAAGAAGAGAAAAGAAAGTAAATAATGATTCAAAGGAATTGAGACTGAGTAGAAGACTAAAATCAGGAGTCAGGGTATTTTCTTATATCATTTTGGGGCAGAAATAACAATTCGATACTAACCATTTCAAGTTTATGTTAAAGACAAGATGTTATGTAGAAATGTTCAGAAAAAAATAACGCAGAGACAGAGCGGATTGCATGACATGTGTCTTACCAGCAAATTTTATCACTAATTAATAAACATATATAAGGAGGTGAGCATTTCTTGTCATAAGAAATGGAGATGTTAAGGCTCTTAAGGCACTTAAATTATTCCAGTGGAATTCTTCACAGTCTTAATATAGTTATTCATATGGGTGTTGGGGCTTTTGGTGTTCATTTCTACCATTTGGGGAAAGTGTACCTTTATTCAGCAGTCATTTGTCTTTTAGCTGTATGGCTAGTTTGCAGGATCCCATCACTTACTAACCGAAGATTAGTAGAAGATTGAATAGATTCAATCTCCAATTACAACTTTTCCAGGAAATTTTCCACTCGTGTTCCTTCGACCTGACATCCATAATCTGCTGTTTTAAAACTTTCTCCATATTTAACTCACATATAAAAAGTTTAAAAATAATGTAACAATAATTTATTATGGATATTGTAAAAGCAGTTAAAATTTCAGAACTAGAAAGGAATATTTGAAGTTTAGCCCACAAAGGGATAGTAATTACAACAAAAATAAAGGTAATAATATCATGCTCATAATAATCGTGATAGTAACAAAATATTTACCATAATTATCCACATTTTGTAATTGAGGAAACTGAAACTTACAGAGGAGTGGGTTAAGAAACTCACATAAGTTTTTAAATACAATCTGATTCTATAGCTTAAGTTCTTTCACTGTCTCTGTAACACAGTATTAGATGGTACCAAGTAGGAGGGTTCAGACCTATATCTGAATATGTCAGAATGTCTCCAGCTGCAAGTAAAAGGACGCTTGACTAATTGTGCCATATATAAACAACAAGGGCCTGTTTTTCTCATATTTTAGAAAGTCTAGAGGTAACTGTTTTCATGGATTGATCCATGCCCTTCCTAAATTTCCTGTCTGCCACCCTCAGTGTGTCATTGTCATCTCTTTTTATGGGCATACAACATGGCTGTGATGGCTCCAGTTGTCCTCACACAGTAATGTACAAAGTCAGAATGAGAGAGGATGGAGAGAATTAAAGATGGTGGACGAGTAAAGCCGCTGCCAGAGTGTCTCCGCAAAAAAGACAGATTTTAGAAGAACGCGGGAGAATTAAGCAAGCAGACAAGTATACATCGGACGAGGGTCAGAAGGAGGGATACCTGAGACCATGAGAGACTCCACGGGTGGAGGTTGCGGAGGAGAACTGGAAGGAGAAAGCCCACGAGAATCTTGGAGACCGGCGACAAGGGTAGGTGGAGCGGCTAACTTTCCCCTCCCTTGCATCTCGGACTGCTAGTGGGCTCCTGGGCGGTTGGAGAGACCTAAC